>JAUJYV010002396.1:0-12773 GCA_033995625.1 Ophyiulus pilosus
TACAAATATGACCAATCAAAGAATATGGCCCATTCGAAATATGGCCCATTTAAAGTATGGCCGTTAAAGGATAAATGCGGCCCATACACGATGGCTAGGACAATTAAAAGGATAAATATGGCCCATTCATGGCTACATGGCCAATCAAAGGATATGACCCATTCAAAATACAAATATGACCAATCAAAGAATATGGCCCATTCGAAATATGGCCCATTTAAAGTATGGCCGTTAAAGGATAAATGTGGCCCATACACGATGGCTAGGGCAATTAAGAGGATAAATATGGCCCATTCATGGCTACATGGCCAATCAAAGGATATGGCCCATTCAAAATACAGATATGACCAATCAAAGAATATGGCCCATTCGAAATATGGCCCATTTAAAGTATGGCCAATTAAAGGATAAATGTGGCCCATACACGATGGCTAGGGCAATTAAAAGGATAAATATGGTCCATTGAAATTACAAGTACGGTCCTAACATAAGTATATATTGCCATTCATCGGTTAAATATGGTCCCTATACGTGGTCTTTCTTAACGGACAAGGTGGCGCCATCCCACGGTTGAGTTAGCCAACAACCAAGGGATGGTTTTTTTTCCCGCCCGTTCCAATTAAAAAACTGTAATGGGGCTTCCTAAATTTAGCCCCTCGTCACGCTTAATGAAATCGTAGGTTTTACGTGCCTGGAAATTGGTTTTGGCAATGCTGCTGAGGCGTGCTTTTTTTTAATATCTGGGACCGAGGCTCAGCCTGGATGCTTCTGGGATTTATTTTGTTTACAATGTCAAGTTTTGGGATTGGTGCACTCGAGTGTCGCTGCCGTGTTTATAAATAGAGAGTTTGAGCCAGCCAACGTTAACGAAACGATAACGGTAACGACAGCGAGAAACAGCGGAATGTCAAGAACTACCCTATGCGAAGCATGGCATTCCAATGACATTCCGGGCTTCCAGCGCTGTTTCTCGTTAACGTTATCGTTATCGTTTTGTTAACGTTCGACGTTAACGTAAAACTAGGCCTTTTCTTGCTTGTCTGCACTATAGCAGAATTTATACAAAATTGCATCAACTTCTCCAAAATGTCACCAGCTTCTCCAAAATTTCATTAATTTCTCCAAAATTTCATCAACTTCTCCAACATTTCATTAATTTCTCCAAAAGTGCATCAACTTCTCCAAATTTGCATAAACTTATCCAAAATCTCATCAACTTCTCCAAAATTCCATCAGCTTCTCCAAAATTTCATCAACTTCTCCAAAATTCCATCAGCTTCTCCAAAATTTCATCAACTTCTCCAAAATTCCATCAGCTTCTCCAAAATTTCATCAACTTCTCCAAAATGTCACCAGCTTTTCCAAAATGTCACCAGCTTTTCCAAAATGTCACCAGCTTCCCCAAATTTGCATCAACTTCTATAAAATTTCATTAATTTCTCCAAAATTTCATCAACTTATCCAAAAGTGCAACAAATTCTCCAACATTTCATTAATTTCTCCAAAATCTCACCAGCTTCTCTAAAATCTCATCAACTTCTCCAAAATTGCATCAACTTCTCCAAAATTGCATCAACTTCTCCAAAATTGCATCAACTTCTCAAAAATTGCATCAACTTCTCAAAAATTGCATCAACTTCTCCAAAATTCCACCAGCTTCTCCAAAATCGCATCCTCTTCTCCAAAATTTCACCAGCTTCTCCAAAATTTCATCAACTTCTCCAAAATTCCATCAGCTTCTCCAAAATTTCATCCACTTTTCCAAAATTCCATCAACTTCTCCAAAATTGCATCAGCTTCTCCAACATTTCATCAACTTCTCCAAAATTTCTCCAAATAAATCGGTTGTTCCCCAAAGTATTTTATTCATTCTCGGTTGAATTAAATGAACTTTATCAGATAAGCCTTTTATAAAACTTAACCCTTTTTTGTATGCAGACCGTATACAAGTGCACATTTTTGGCAAAGGGCAATTAAGGCACTCTCGAGAGGCCCCCCTCTCGAGATTTTTAAGCCCTTGACACGAGTTATATATATTTCTGAGACGTTAAGATTGAGCAGATTATTAATTCAAGGACTTTGGACATTCCCATATACAATTCTGGCCCGTGGAAGTTCCGGGCAGGTCAAGGATGCTTCATTAGCGGAAGGGCACCTGGAAACGAGCGAGGGGCGTCGGTGCGAGCACGTGCAATTAATTGGACACCTATTTTTAAGGGTCCAACCGCATAATCAGCATTTTAATTAACTTCCTGTTGCGTGGACATGTGAGTCATTGTTATTACGTGCTGCTGATAATGACTACTACAGACACAGCAGCTTCTTGTCCTCGTTTTGTTTACTGATTCCTGCAACTGTCCTCCAGTGTACTGCATCTTGCAGCTGTCCTCCAGTTTACTGCTGCCTGAAACTGTCCTACAGTTTACTGCATCCTGAAGCTGTCTTACAGTGTCTGCCAGTAACTTTCCTCTGGATTACTGATTTCTGCAACTGTCCTCCAGTGTACTGCTTCCTCAAACTGTCCTCCGGTGTACTATACTTAATGCACCTGTCCTCCGGTGTACTGCTTCCTGCAACTGTCCTCCAGTTTACTGCTGCATGCAGCTGTCTTCAGGTTTAGTGGTTTCTTGCAGCTCTTCTCCTCGTTGCTGCGTCTTGGAACTGTCCTCCAGTTTGGTACAGCTCCTTTACACGTTGCTGCTTTCTGAAGCTATTTACTATACAGTTTGCTGCCTCCTGCAGCTGTCTTGCCGTATATGCAGCTTCCTGCTGGTATTTCCTCCAGTTTACTGCTTTTTTCAGCTGTCTTGCATTACTGCCTGTAAGTTTCCTCCAGTTTGCAACTTCCTGTAACTTTCCTCCAGCTTCCTGCAAATGTCTTCCAGTTTGCAACTGTCCTCCAGTGTACTGCATTCTTCATCTGTCTTCAAGTTTTCCACTTGTTGAAGCTGTACAGTGTCTGCTTCCCTGTAACTTTCCTCTGGATTACTGCTTCCTGCAACTGTCCTCCAGTTTACCGCTTTTATTCTGCATTGTGCTGCTGCTTCCTGCAGATATCTTCCAGTTTGCAGCTTCCTGCAACTCTCCTCTAGTTTACAGCTTCCTGCAACTGTCCTCCAGTTTACAGCATTCTTCAGCTGTCCTCCAGTTTACTGCATTCTTCAGCTGTCTTCAAGTTGGCCACTTGTTGAAGCTGTACAGTGTCTGCTTCCCTGTAAATTCCCTCCGGATTACTGCTTCCTGCAACTGTCCTCCAGTTTACCGCTTTTATTCCGCATTGTGCTGCTGCTGTCTGCCCACTGTCCTCCAATTTTCTGCTTCTCGCAGCTTTTCTCCAGCTTTCTTCCACTGCTTAAATTGGCTCGGTCGTCGCGTTGCCAAAACTAGCAATAAATCAAAAAACTAATGCTTAAATTATTCAAATCTTTGTTATTTCGAAGGGTGCAGCCAGTCTAAAACTGCTAGATTAATAGTTCACAAAATCCGATTTTAATATGCGGGTCACTCGTTGAAACCTATAAATAACGACGTTTCGCCCACTTTTTTTTAACCGCGGTTTTTTATTTTTATAAAAATTTCTCGGATTTTTTAATTTTTTTAGTATTCGCATATTTTGTTGTAAATGAACATGTTACTTCCTGTTGTTGATGTCAAGGTTTTTCCCCCCCCCCCCCTAATGCAATTAGACGTAATTGCAATTAACCCATTTTAAGCAGTAACCGCAAATCGTACAAAATGGCCGCTAAATGGTTTATTATTATTATTGTCCGTGTACATGTACTGTTATATATCCTCATCCATAAACAACTAATTTGCGACGCTGGTTTTTCCACCCCTTAACTACTTAACTATACGTGTTGCGCGCATTTTTGGGAATGACCTTGAATGGGGTCCGTTTAGTAGCAATACAATGGAAAGGTCAATTAATGAGCGTTTCATAGGCACTTTTTTGTAAGTTTCGATTCAGCGTGACAGTGATGCCAATTGAGTGAAATCAATTTGGTGGAGTTTTTGTGCTCACGTTTGGGTGTATAAATTGACGTGGTGAATAGGAACCTTAATGAAAGGGTTCGAGAGCCTTGACACGAAAACGCCAAATTTGTTTGTCTTGTTTGTTTTTTTTCGGAGAGAGGTGCAATCGACAAAATACCTGAATATCATTGTCGGCTAGAACAACGTGCCAATTAACGACTCAATTCTCCAGGCTTTGACCTTTTCATCAGGTGCGATCAATAGAGGCTTTCAGAGGTGGTCACGTGGTGAAGTGCGGTGGTGACGTCACTGCGCGTGCGCCCTCCACAACCTTTTACCCCCCCCCCCCCCCCAATAGGGAAATTTAGTCCCCGAAACTCACCGTTGATGATTATGAACAGCGCTGTGTGTTTTTTCGAAATGATCGTTTGAGGGCCTCAGAACGTTTTCACTGTTGGAACTTATTTAACGCGATTTGGACAGTTTGCGCATGACGGAAGGATATTGAATCTAACGGCGCTCCTCCTAAATGTCGTCCGTTCGGGGTATTAATAGGAAAATTTAGCCCCCAAAACTCACCGTTGACGATTATAAACAGCGCTGTGTGTTTTTTCGAAATGATCGTTTGAGGGAATAATTTAAAAAAAAAAACATGGCCGCCCTCAGAACGTTTTAACTGCTGGAACTTATTTAACGCGATTTAAACAGTCTGCGCATTACGGAAGGATATTGAATCTAACGGCGCTCCTCCTAAATATCGTCCGTTCGGGGTATTTATGCCTAATACACAATGAGACGACCGACGCTCAACCACTTGAACGGCGGAAGTCAGTATTTTTGCGGAAATACGTCACTTACCTTGACGCCGAACTCTGTGTTTGCTACATTAGGCATTTCTCAGCGTCACTTTGCACGTCATTTTGTCGTCACGAGTCACATGACATGGGCGTGTTGCGCATGCGCAAATCGCGTGACGCTGAACTTTCAACGTCAGTCGTCTCATTGTGTATTAGGCATAATAGGAAAATTTAGCCCCCAAAACTCACCGTTGACGATTCATTATAAACAGCGCTGTGTTTTTTTTTTTCGAAATGCACGTGTCCGTGATAACGATCCCCGAAGGGGAACCAAACAGTGTCTTTTTTTCCAAATGCACATGTGCCTGATCGTTTGAGGAAATAATTTTAAAAAAAACATGGCGGCTCCCAGAACGTTTTCAATGTTGGAACTTATTTAACGCGATTTGGACAGTCTGCGCATTACGGAAGGATATTGAATCTAACGGCGCTCCTCCTAAATACCGTCCGTTCAGGGTATTAATCACGTGACCGGTGGGCGGAGCTCCGTCATTTTTCCCTACGGTACTTGAACGGTTGGAGGTTTGGAATAAACTTCCCGAATATTAAGGGTACACGTAAGGGCATCGGTCGGTACTGGTCCTAGTCAGAAAATAGCAGGAGGAACAGTAATCGCGAGGGTTTGGCGATGTCTGTTATTATCGGTCTTGTTTTGTTAAACCATGATGGATTATGACCGAAATCATAGTCTGCCCTTTCGGCGTCTATCGCAGTTTAATGAACACTGCTGGGTCCTAGACGAAAGAAGAGAATTGTTTGTTTGTTTGTTGACGGAATGATGGTCTATTTCTGAAAAACGAGGGCCAGGGGACGAGCCTTCGCCTACCTGGAAACTTTGCATGAGAGGGGACTTCCACCCACTCTCGAGGTATGAGCTAGGACCGGCGATGGGACCTTCTCGTGGGTGGCTTCAGCTGTGCGGCGGCGGGGTAACTTGGGGCTCCAGTCACTTTCTGGTCACTGTCTTTTTAAGATGGGAAGCTGTGGCGGTGCTGATCAAATTACAGCATATAAACGGTCACTCTTGGGCCGATAGACGAAAATTCCCGCAAGCTCGGGATTGCCCTTTGCGAGAGAAGTCCACCTACGGACTGGGCGTGGGAAGAAAGACCGGAAGTATAGGTCCCAATGAGCTCTAATGCCCATCAGGGGATTGGAATGGCATGTGCGACCACATTTTAAAATTGCCTCCATTGGGCTTTAGTTGCCCGGTAATTTAAAACGCACAAAGTGACCCATGCCTAGGGCCTCCCGCCTGGTCCTCAGAGTCCCACCCTAGAGTTTGAAGCGACTCGCATCAACAATTTCTAAACACCCACTGGGCCAATCTCAAATGCTTCTTTTATGTGGACGCTATATATGGACAAACCTGTTTGTAGAAACATGTTCGTGAAACCACTGGTCATGATCAGGAGGTGGCCTAAAAACGCTTTCGTTGCCGTTACGCAAGTTTCCTCCCCGTTACACTTTGCGGTGGCTTTACTTTTACTTTTAGGAGGTCGTTTTTCAATAATTCATCGTTTAATAATTTCCCCCGGTTTCGTGCTGCCCTGGCTTGACCCACTCGCCGCCAGGGGTCCGCTAGCCGAATAGAGGTCAGTCTGTTTTCGGCTTTCGCAGTCGCAGATTTATGGAGGTCGCGCAGTTTGAATTTTTCACTCGTACTCGTTCGGCACTCTTTTTGCCAGTTGTTTCGTCACGACTTTCCTCCCAATTTTGCTTGTGCAAGTCAGCGGGTTTTTTTTCCTCATTTTTCATGACAGTGAAATGTGACGACCGAATTTGGGTCGCCATTTCCAACTTTTTTTTTATTTGTATATCTCCATCTCTACTTCTTTGGAAACTCGCTTGCAGATGTTGTCTGAGGCGCTCTAATCCAGTGGCCATGTTGGATTTTTTGATTTTGTGTCCACGGTGAGCTAACGGTGGCCATCTTTGTTGCCGGATGCATTGTCCAAACTGGGATTGCTTACTGCCCGGCACGTTTTGATGGAACCGTCCTGGTAACTCCTGGCTGGACTTCAGAAGGATGTGGACTTCTGACCGCTGAAAGCATTGTCCAAACTTACTGTTTGACACATTTACATCCCGGCAACTTCTACGGTGTTCATCAATTGGATGTGGCTCTTAAGGAGGATCTGTATCGCTGACTTCTGAAAGCATCGGATGCATTGTCCAAACAGATCTTGCTTACTGTCTGGCAACTTCCACGGTGTTCATCAATTGATTGTGACTCTTCAGGAGGATCTGTACCGCTGACTTCTGAACTCATTGGATGCATTGTCCAAACGGATCTTGCTTACTGTTTGGCAGTTACATCCTCCCGACAACTTCCGTGGTGTTCATCAGTTGGACATAACTCTTCAGGAGGATCTGCATCACTGACTTCTGAAAGCATCGGATGCATTGTCCAAACAGATCTTGCTTACTGTCTGGCAACTTCCATGGTGTTCATCAATTAGTTGTGACTCTTCAGGAGGATCTGTATCGCTGACTTCTGAAAGCATCGGATGCATTGTCCAAACGGATCTTGCGTACTGTTGCCACATCCCGGCAACTTCTGTAGTGTTCATCAGTTGGACATGGCTCTTCAGAAGGATTTCTGACTGTTGAACTCCTTGACTGACCTTGTCTATCAACAATTTTGGACAAATTTTGGACATTGTAATTAACTCATCCAATGATGTGTTTGGCACGTTTACATCCCGACAACTTCCGTCGTGTCCATCAGTTGGACATGACTCTTCAGGAGGATCTCTGACCGTTGAACTCCTTGACTGACCATTGTCCATCAACAATTTTGGACAAATTTGGGACATTGTAATTACCTCATCCAATGATCCATGCTTTAATGGATGAGCAATTTGAAACTTGATGATTACAAGAGGCTCATGCCGATGGCCCTTAATTTTGCAAGAGCGCCATCTATGGAGAAGTTTGTGCAACGTGTCCTTGTTGTAAGCCACACACACAGTTTAGCCACTGATACTGTTTAGAGTTGTTTTTGATTGTCAATCAGAACACAATTTTCAGTTTTGTTTTTTTTTTGGGTTTTTTGGGTTTTTTTTAAAAGTTCGTTCAAAAAGTACTTTGTCAATGGCCTGATTATAATTTTAAAAACTTTCTCACCGCGGTGCCACGGGGACTCCGTAGTGATATCATCTTCGTACGAGTTGGTATGCAATCGCGAAGCACGTGATTTATCTCCTGGTGTCGGCCGAAGTTGTTTGATTTTTATGCATTTTCACTGCAACACTTCCTCATTATCCGATGAGTAGTCGAAAAGATGGCATTTTTCGAGATGTGGACGTGTATTTAATCGAAGTCGGGACGACGCCATTGTCGTAGAACGTTCGATTTTTTGGAAGCCCGGCACAGCGGAGACTCCGTACGCGCGAGTGAAAAATGGAACGCCAGCGCGTGCATATTTGTTGAAAAAGAACGCGTTTGCCGCCGCCATCTTGTTGTGCCAAAATTGCGATTTTTGGACGAAATTTTGGACTTGAACACTCTGGGATTTGGTGATTTTTGTCGCGTAATCGACTGTGGTTATCAAGTAGTGACCTTGAGCTTTTTAAGCGTGTTTTGGTGACCCGATTTTGACGGCTTGTGCACCGCTCGATGACCGCGGCGTTGAGACCCCACCCGCGCGCTCCTGAAAAATGTCGGTTTGAAATCTGCATTTTGTGAGGTTGAATATACGCAAATTTATGAGATTTGAATGAAAAACCACGGCTTCGGAAGTTTTGGACCTTCGTTCGGTAAATTCCATCCAGTGCGATCTGACGCAAACGTTGTAAATTTGTAACTGCAACTCGATGTAGGTCTCGCTTTTTCTAGTTTCGAGACCCCGATTTGGTTTCCTTCTTTTTTTTTATTGCTTGTTCCAGAAACATATATTATATAGTTTTACAACTGATGTTTAAACTACTTGGATTTCTGTGCTCGGAGCCTCTTCCCCCTTCATTGATGATTATAGTAGTAGTGTTAGTTAACTGTTGTCAAATGTAGCGGATGATTGGGATGCTCAAAGTTGGGGTAAATCTCAAAATTTCAATAGTTTTATAGTAAAACGCTTAATCCGCAATTAATCCCCAAATCCTTAAATTAAAGCTGAAAGCCTAATTTGAAGGGTACTTACAACTAGTGGTGTTGAAATTTTTCGCCCATAAAAACGTTGCAGTAGATTTTTATGATAAATGTACTAGATGCCAGTGTTTTAACTTCAAATTCATGGTTTGCATTTTTAATAAACCCAATTTGATGGTGCTGTAAACTAGTTGAAGGGTGCTTAAAAGTATTTGAAATTTGGTATCATCTTTAGTGTTAGTCCTCAACATACCCCAACCAAAAACGTTGTTAGTACAATAGTAGATTTTTCTAAAAATACTGTTAAAACAGCAGTAATTTTTCTGAAAATGCTGTTAATACATCAGTAGATTTTTCTGAAAATACTGTTAATACAGCAGTAGATTTTTATGAAAAATATTGTTAAGATAGCAGTGATTTATCTAAAAAATACTGTTAATGCAGCAGTAATTTTTCTGAAAAATACTGTTAATACAGCAGTAGATTTTCTAAAAATACTACAACTGAAGATATTTCGAAAAAATACTGTTAATGCAGCAGTATATTTATCTAAAAATACTGTTAATACAACAGTCATTTTTTGAAAAATATTGTTAATCCAGCAGTATTTATCTAAAAGTTCTACAACTGTAGATTTTTCTAAAAAATACTGTTAATACAACAACACTTTTTTCTAAAAATATACTGGATGAATACGTTTTAAATTTGAAATACGATTTTTAATAAGCCTAATTTGAAGGGTGCTTGAAACTAGTTGAAACACTGTAAAAGTACTTGAAATACTATAAAATACTGTTGTTCAGGCCTCAGGATCAACTCTCAGCTTGCAATTTCCCTCCCCACATCTTCCATTCATGCAGATTTTTCAAATATTTCCCAGTGGGCGCGACCTAAAAAACTAATTCTCATCATCTATCCGATTAATCGCTTTCTCCATTATAGACACTTATTCATCCGTCCATCGTCCAGAATGGTGAAATGTTTATGGGTCCACTTTTTTCTCTCGTCTCTCCCAAAAGCACACGCGGACGCTCTAAAACTCGAAGGTTAACGACGCTCGAGCATTAAAACCCTCGGTTTATCTTATTTCCCCCCCACCGTGGGGTGAGCTCCGCACCCACGCCTTTTCTTCCCCCTCTCCTGCCAACAATTTTTTTTATTTTTTTGTACGCTGCGTGTGCTTATTGAAACAATTGAGGCCTTGTTACCTCCTCGAATCGTCACCATTGAGGCGGCAAGGAGAGCGTTTTTCGCCGTCGATGCCACACCGGCGACCGGCATCGACGGGCGACGGCCGGGAATCGGACGGGCGGTCGTCGTAAACGAACCGGGCGACGCCACCGCCGTTCAACTGTCGTCGCCGCCACCCACGTGGTCGCGCTTCGACGGGACAGCAGCTGACCGCCGCCGATCGCCGTCGCCGTCGCCGGCAGCCTCCGAAGCCGGCCAGTCTTCGTTCGACTGTATGATGGGGACAGTGTGCTGTGTCCACAAGAGGCCGGAGGACAGTGACGACAAGGAGTATGACCAGAGGGTAAGGTGACCGCTTTTTTCCGCCTGTACGTTGCTGTCACGTGTGCTTGGTCTGGTAGCTTTAAGACGGGTGGAACAGCCCCGGGTTGGGACCCTATGCGGTATGGGCATGTGTAGAACGTATTTGGGTCGTGGGAAACTTTTGAATGGTCCCTGGACTTGTAGCTGTCATGGGCCACTTAGTCAAGAAGGGTGTATGTACACTGTAGTCAAATTTAACGCAGTATGGGTCCATACAGCATCACTTATGGCCCTATATTGGGATACACGTGACATATGGGCATGTATAGACCGCGTATTTGGGTCGTATGATGGTCCATGGACTTATAGCTGCCATGGGCACATGAGTCAAAAATGGTGTATATACACTATAGTCAAATTTAACGAAGTAAAGGCCCATACATCATCACATATGGCCCTACATTGGGGTACACGTTACGTATGGGCGTGTATAGACCATATTTGGGTCATATGAAGCTTTCGAATGGTCCCTGGACTTATAACTGCCATGGGCACATAAGTCAAGAAGGGTGTATAAATACTGTAGTCAAATTTAACGCAGTAAAGGCCCATACATCATCACATATGGCCCTACATTGGGACACACGTGACGTATGGGCATGTATATACCGTATTTGGGTCATATGATGGTCTCTGGTCAAAAATGGTGTATATACACTATAGTCAAATTTAACGAAGTAAAGGCCCATACATCATCACATATGGCCCTACATTGGGGTACACGTTACGTATGGGCGTGTATAGACCATATTTGGGTCATATGAAGCTTTCGAATGGTCCCTGGACTTATAACTGCCATGGGCACATAAGTCAAGAAGGGTGTATAAATACTGTAGTCAAATTTAACGCAGTAAAGGCCCATACATCATCACATATGGCCCTACATTGGGACACACGTGACGTATGGGCATGTATATACCGTATTTGGGTCATATGATGGTCTCTGGACTTGTAGCTGCCATGTATGGGTCACGTAAGTCAAGAATGATGTCACTATAGTACAATTTAACGCAGTTTGGGTCCATACATCATCACATATGGCTCTACATTGGGATACACGTGACGTATGGGCATGTGTAGACCATATTTGGGTCATATGGAGCTTTTGAATGGTCCCTGGACTTATAGGTGCCACATAAGTCCATGATAACCATGTATGGGTCATATGGGCTTCTCTTAAACTTCTAGTTTCCAAATATAGGACACTTTAGGTCCTTAAAAGCCCAGAATGGTCTTTACATATGGACAACTCAGTTAACATACAGTATATGCCCATTCATGGCCCTATAT
The DNA here is from genome assembly GCA_033995625.1 of Ophyiulus pilosus. Lineage (NCBI taxonomy): Eukaryota > Metazoa > Arthropoda > Diplopoda > Julida > Julidae > Ophyiulus > Ophyiulus pilosus. Next base: position 11,763 of record JAUJYV010002396.1, read on the forward strand.
TATTGTTTTTGTATGACCAATGACCATTATCTAGTCAAATCTTGGTCAATTTAAATTATAATAACACCAGTTGTTGGAGTTCACGGAGTAATTTTGGCAAAAAAACAATGTTTTGGCAAACATTATTCGTCTGAAACTAAAAATGTTTGTTTCAAACACATTACAGTTTTGAACAAAAACACTATCAAATATTAGTGTTTTTTTCAGAACCAATTGTTGGTTGACCCCCATTCTTGACCCGTGCAGATGTGGCATTGTTCGTCGAGATGCTTTTGATAAAAAAAACATAATCGTGTGTAAAATGTTTGCGTTAATCACTCGGTTTTTGGTTTTGGCGTGTACATTAATATTTCAACCTTGATCCCTTGGCTGGCGAATTTTGAATACTTTTGAGAGTTGTTTGTTTGTAGGCCTATCGAGTCCAACTTGCAAAAGTCTGTCCTCACCGAGCTGCTGAGGCGACCTTCACATTTAGCGATAATTAAGGCACCAAAGGCTGCACTTTTAAACAGCGCCAGTGGACGTTTCTTAACAGGTGGCTGCGAAATGCCATTGCAGGGGCTATTATTAGAAGCTGCTTGTTTGTGGTTGAGACAGGAATGTTGTTTGCCTGTTATGCCTGAGATCTCGTTGGAGGAGAGCTGGCTGATAAGATAAGCCTCATAATTCATTTCGTAAATCACATTTAATCAGTGGCATTGTTGTGCAAATGCCATGGCCACTCAGGACTTGTTGTTGTCAATTCTGTTGTCTGACAGCACTGGTTCTCGCTTCTGCTTTGCACTGGCAAGATGGCCGACGGAGTAGCGTACGGACTAATGTCGTCTGCACACTACACCGAATTCGTCCGCAAACCGAGAAATTTGGCGGCGGCGCATGCGCGCTTGTCGGGAGGGCAGCGTCGGTCGCTCGTATGCTCCGCCCACTTTCGCGACGGAAAGAAGTTAACGCCTGATGCACACTTCACCGAATTCGTCCGCAAACCGAGAAATTTGGCGGCGGCGCATGCGC
>JAUJYV010002397.1:0-12771 GCA_033995625.1 Ophyiulus pilosus
CCTGACTTTTCCAGGTCATTTCCAAGTTCCCTGACTATTCCAGGTTTTCCAGGTTTTCCAGGTCTGGGGGTACCCTGCTGTATTAGATAAAGGTATGAGTAAAAATGTCGTCGACCCCGCACATGTAAAATACATTTTAAAGAAAAACATGTTAAACACAGGGGGCGCTGCGATATCACCGATTTTCATTTGTGTTTAATTAGCAGTTAGGGCACGCATTCCGATAGGTATGGAGAAGAGAGCGAGTGTTCCGGGGGACCTTTTGTTGTGGGTTGAAAAAGCCATTTTATTTAGCTGTTTATTGCCTCCATTGATTTCCAATAAAACAAACACAATTTGTGCTTTTCTCATTCGCCAGCGACTAATTTGGCTCCTAATCTGGCACGCTCTTTCGTAACAAAAGGAAATCCCTTTTTGTTTCACCGCATGAATGTTTAATACACCGAGTTGAGAGAGAGAGAGAGGAGACAGAGAGTGGCCAGATTAAGAGGGCAGGAATTTCCGTCCCATCGTCCGACTTGATAGTTTATGCACGATAACAATTATACCGATATCGCCACACGCGATAAAATGTTCAGTGCGGAAGAAAATCAACTTAGTACAGACGACAATTGAATACGATTAATGGAGATAGAGCGAGAGAGAGAGAAGAGACCCTTGCTTTTATAACAATCGTAACACACTCGAGGAGAATCCATCAATCTAGCAGAATAAGCCACTCATTTACGTTCATTAGGACCACCATTAAGACGCACTCGGAACACGGACGAGTGTCACAACTACATTCGACACAATTTACTCCTTTTTTAAACGCCAGTCTTAAACACGCCCATCGTGTCACATTTTCACGTTCGCACGTCGTCACGCTTTTAGTTCAAATTCAACGATACACCGTGGCTACATTTCAAGAAATTGCTATCCTACTTTTCGATTTGTAATAAACCACTCTCTCAGGCTCAGCTACTAAATCACTCCCAATGTCACAACAAAACCACTTCATCAGTTACTACATTACTTCCCTGCTACTAAGTCACTCCCTCTGCCACCAAGTCACTCCCTCTGCCACCAAGTCACTCCTTCTGCTACCAAGTCACTCCCTTTGCTACCAAGTCACTCCCCCTGCTACCAAGTCACTCCCTCTGTCACTAAGTCACTCCCTCTGCTACAGAGTCCCGCCCTCCGCTACTGAGGCATTCCTTCCGCTACCAAGTCACTCCCCCTGCTACCAAGTCACTCCCTCTGTCACTAAGTCACTCCATCTGCCACTAAGTCACTCCCTCTGCTACCGAGCCACTCCCTCTGTCACTAAGTCACTCCCTCTGCCACTAAGTCACTCCCTCTGCTACCGAGTCACTCCCTCTGCTACCGAGCCACTCCCTCTGCCACCAAGTCACTCCCCCTGCTACCAAGTCACTCCTTCTGCCACCAAGTCACTCCCTCTGCTACCGAGTCATTCCTTCCACTACCAAGTCACTCCCCCTGCTACCAAGTCACTCCCTCTGCTACCGAGTCACTCCCTCTGCCACTAAGTCACTCCCTCTGCTACCGAGTCACTCCCTCCGCTACCGAGGCATTCCTTCCGCTACCAAGTCACTCCCCCTGCTGCCAAGTCACTTCTTCTGCCACCAAGTCACTTCTTCTGCCACCAAGTCACTCCCTCTGCTACCGAGCCACTCCCTCTGCTGCCATGATGTCACTTCCTGTGCTAATAAAGTCACTTCCTCTGCTACCATGTCACTCCCTCTGCCACCAAATCACTCCAGGCCTGAATCACTCCCTCTGCCACCAAATCACTCCCTCTGCTGCCAAGTCACTTCCTGTGCTAATAAAGTCACTCCTTCTGCTACCGAGTCACTCCTCGGCATCACTAAATCCCTCCATGTGTTACTAAGTCAGACTCAGTCCATCTGCAACTAAGTCACTCCCGAGTCATCTGCTAATAAACCACTCACGCAGCTATTAAGTCACTCATTCTGCTACTAAACCGCTGCAACTGCTACTAAATCACTCCCAAATCCATCAAATCATTCCCTCAGCTAATATTACTAACTAGTAAGTCACCACCACCGAAACCAAGACACCATCGGCGCAACTAAGTCAACTAAGTCGCTCTCTAAACGATTAAGTCACTCACTCGGCAGCTAAATCCTTCTCAAAGCAACTACTAAAACACTCCCTCTCTTACTAAAACCACTGCCAACTGCAACTCGTTTTATCGTAAACTTTAAAATCTATCAATAACCTCAGACGCAACGGATCTACAATAACAACATCAACTAAGTACAGTCGCGAGCAGTAATCAGAAATAAATTGCATAACTGCTGAACTCAACGATACCCAAATTTCACATTTCCACTCTGCAGCACCCAAATCCAGAAGAAGGTGAATAACGACACCCAGCCCCGTTTGTATTAAAGGAGAGTGACACGTCCAATAAGTACTTCTTCAAAATATAATCTTGTCAGCAATAGACACAATGGATTTCGTCTGTTTTATAGCGTGCATATAAGCGTAGCTTTTGGTCCCACCATTAATTAATACGAGGCAACCTGATAAGTAAAGCAATTACGATCCCGGTGCACGTTAAGATGAGAAAAGAGCAAAAGCAGAGAGGAGGCAAAAGACGATGTTAGAAGATGCAATCCTTAGTTAATTTAGTGGAAGGGGTCTCTCATTAGTAGCAAAAGACTAAAAGTAAAGGCTTTCGATACAAAAGGAAGGAGGAGGAGGATATTATAAATGTGTGGGGGAGGGGGGGTTGAATTTAGTGTGCTGCCTTCTAAACAGCCAGCCAAAAACAGATCAAAATCCAAGAGAGACAATTTACGCATTTGAAAATATAAAAAAAAAAGATGGGGAACACACAATCTATATAAAGAAATACGGGTAGAGACGTATAACGAAAAGGGAAGTAGAAGAAAGAAAAAAAAAAAAAAAGTAAACGATGCAATAAAACTAAATAATCTTCGGAATAAATTAAACTGAATATCCATCGGAGTCGAGGCTATTATTCTCCCGAAATTCACACTCATTGCGAGCTTAACAGCATTACTGAATATTTCATATCATTCAATAATGGCTGCCAAGTCAGCAGCCTATAGCAATTCAGCACAAATTGAAGTTATCGTGAAAAAAAAAAAGGAGGAATGACAAGTAGAAGAAGGCCTGGAGCGGAAAAAAACACACTTTCATCACTCATGCAAATATGTTGATGAGGAATTCGACAATAAGGGAAATAAAACAAATTAAAAACATTGTTTTATTTCTAAAGCAGTCAACAGAAATAATGGTATCCGTGTAGCGGATGTGTTGCGGGGATTAAGATGGCGGTGGGTTGTTCACGTCAACGACACGAACAACAGTATACAAGCAGAAGCAGATGTAATTGTTTGGACACATCTGAAGAATCAAGATTTAGTAGACAAGAGACCAACAGAAGGCATGTTTCCAACAAAGATCTGTGTAGCGGAACACAACATGTTTGGACACATCTGCAGAGTCAAGATCTGGTAGAGCCCACTGGAAGGCATGTTTCCAACAATGATCTGTGTAGCGGAACACGACATGTTTGGACACATCTACAGAATCAAGATTTTGTAGACAGTTGCCAACGGAAGGCATGTTTCCAACAATGATGCCTGTAGCGGAAAACAACATGTTTGGACACATCTGCAGAATCAAGATCTGGTAGACAAGAGTTCAATGGAAGGCATGTTTCCAACAATGATCTGTGTAGCGGAACACAACATGTTTTGACACATCTACAGAGTCAAGATCTGGTAGACAAGAGCCCAATGGAAGGCATGTTTCCAACAATGAACTGTATAGCAGAACACATTGTTTGGACACATCTCCAGAATCGAAATCTGGTAAACATCTGGTGTGGGGAGATGACTAAAAAAATTAGTGGACACAAACCAATGGATGACATGTTTCCAACAATGGTCTTTGAAGCAGAACACAACCTGAAGAAACTTCGTGTTTGGACACATCTACAGAATCAAGACCATGTTTTTGAGTCGTGAGTGGGGCAATCAGAAAAGGTGGCAAGGGCCTGTTGTAGACAGTAGAATTCCGGTCAGAAACTACTAGACGGAATTTTTAAAAATGACATCAGACATGACAGAACTACAGTTATGATACCATGACATACAAGTAACCATTTACCAGAGAGACATATTCTAAAATATTTTATCAGATTTCAATCAGACAAGTGTATTTTTTTACCCCGAAAACCATCTGAAAAAACTCATCAGCGAAATGTTTTTTTTTTTGCAACAACAACAAACTCCAACTCCAACTTTGATTTTTTTTTTTAAATCTTTAAAACTTAAAATGTTCATGCAAAATTCCCTCGATGTATAAGTAAACTCAGAAGCAAAGAGTTTTAATTCTTAAAAATCTGAATTATTTAAAGCAACAAAATGCGAAACAAAGCTATAGCTACCGGCAATGTTTCTTACAAATCCATCATAAATACTGTAGAAACCCTTTGTATAATTGAACGAGTATCCCGATGGTATATTTTCAAATTTATTCTCTACTTTTGTAGCAAACTTTTGTAGAAATCTCCAAACGTCTACAAATCCAGTACAATGTTGAAAAACACGATGTACATAATTAATAAAGAAAAGGTTACATTTTAGTTTAAAAAAAAACCCGATGAGGAAAACATCTAAACTTAAAGCACTAAATTATTCTAGAGATGTTGAAGATGTTATTTACTCCAACTGATTTCAAAGTCAGATTTTGTCATTGGTACATTTCATCAAGAAGAGGAAGAGTAGCGCAACAGCAATCTCGAAACAAGTGCTAGAAATGCAGATTTTCACATTTTTACTCCTCACCTCTTACAAATGCGTTTCCAACACCGAGGTGTTTATGACCGACAGAAAACGTGGTTGGAATGACAATGTCAGCCATCAAACGGTAGCGAATGTCGGTGGAAAAATAACACCGCAGACAGTGGTGTAAGAGACACGTGTGAAGATGGTGGACAATGAATGACCATCGGTGCAGAGGTCAGGATCAGTGTTACGACATTAGTAACAAGGTGTTCAAGATGGCGTCCACACAAAATCAGCACAAAAACTGTAGTTGACATGCCAATAAGTCAGCTATCAAGCATGCCAACATTCAACAAATTTGTAAGAATAACAAAATTGTAGCGAGGTTTGTGAAGATGGTGGACATCCATGGACAATGGCGTGCTACGACAAAAGTAACAAGGTGTTCAAGATGGCGTCCACATAAAATAAGCACAAAAACCGTGGTTGACATGCCAATGTCATGATTGTCAGCTATCAAACGTCCACAAATTTGTAAGAATAACAACAAAAATGTAGCGATGTATGTGAAGATCGATGGACATCCATGGACAATGGCGTGCTAAAACAAAAGTAACAAGGTGTTCAAGATGGCGTCCACACAAAATCAGCACAAAAACTGTAGTTGACATGCCAATAAGTCAGCTATCAAATATGCCACCATTCAACAAATTTGTAAGAATAACAAAATTGTAGCGATGTTTGTGAAGATCGATGGACATCCATGGACAATGTCGTGCTACAACATAAGTAACTAGGTGTTCAAGATGACGTCCACACAAAATCAGCACAAAAACTGTAGTTGACATGCCAATAAGTCAGCTATCAAGCATGCCACCATTCAACAAATTTGTAAGAATAACAAAATTGTAGCGAGGTTTGTGAAGATGGTGGACATCCATGGACGATGGCGTGCTACAACTTAAGTAACAAGGTGTTCAAGATGGCGTCCACACAAAATCAGTACAAAAACTGTAGTTGACATGCCAATGTCATGATTGTCAGCTATCAAACAACCGCAAATTTGTAAGAATAGCAAAATTGTAGCGATGTATGTGAAGATCGATGGACATCCATGGACAATGGCATGCTACAACATTAGTAACTAGATGTTCAAGATGGCGTCCACATAAAATCAGTACAAAAACCGTTGTTGACATGACAATGTCAGGATTCTCTCTATCAAACGTTCACAAATTTGTAAGAATCACAACATTGTAGCGATGTTTGTGAAGATGGTGGACATCTATGGACAATGGCGTGCTACAACATAAGTAACAAGGGGTTCAAGATGGCGTCCACACAAAATCAGTAGAAAAACCGTGGTTGACATACCAATGTCAGGATTGTCAGCTATCAAATGTCAGAAAATTTGTAAGAGTAACAACATTGTAGCGATGTTTGTGACGATCGTGGACTTCCATGGACAATGTCGTGCTACAATGTCAAAAGTGCTAATTTTTGAAGTATAGAGTAATGTGATGACCGTGAACAATGGCAATCGCTACAGTGCTACAACATTTTGGGGTTCTTTTAGTATAAAATAAAGAGCACGTTTTAAAATAATGAATGCGTCTAGCTTCGAGTATATATATTAGATACATTTCCAGATCTACTTCCAGCCTCAGGTGTTGCTTTTACGACTCTCCGAAGACTTTCAATGTAGATTAGAAGCAGAAGTTAATATATATATATATATTTCAAAAAAGTATATAACGATAGTCCTTTTTTATCAGTCTGCGACACAGTATTATGAAGACTAGGAAGTTCATAGACGAAAAAAAAAAAAAAAAAAACCTGCCTCGTTCATTAGGCAAACTGTTTTTTATTTCTATATACTTTTTTTTTTCTTATACACTTTGTGCCTGGAGTTGATTAGGGCCCTTTGCGAGGAAGTACAGTCTATGCTGGTACCCCCATCTCTCCACGTATACGAACATCGTCGCAAATTATTACGTACACGGGGTATAACATAGATAGGGTTGATTTTTTTTTCTAACATCTAAAAGGGAAACAATCTTGAACCTCTCCACTTTTCTTTCTCTCGCGTCTCCGGTGCATTTTTAACAATTAATTTCAACAGTTTTTATCAGATAAAAAAAAAAAGAGGCAGCGGCAGCAGCAGCATATTTTAAGAGCGAGGCAAAAGCGAGCAGTACATATCCACCGTATTAAAATTAGGAGGAAGATTTATGCGGGCTAAGTATAATTGACTTGTCACTTTTATATTTAGATTTATTTTATACCCGAAGACTCTTTTTTTTTCTCTCTCACTACTATTTGTATTACACTGAATGCATCCTGATGAATGACAAAAGGCAAAAAAAAGCGACGAATGTATTAGCCATATCTATCGTATAAGTAGTCTTAAGGTGGGGAGGGAGGGGTTAAAGGAGGGGGGGGGGGGGGTAGAGATAAGGAAGTAACCTCCTACTATACAGTCAACGTGACAGGACCCCACTGCCCTTTCCCCCACTTCAAAATGGCCGAAGAGCCATACAAGGACAGAACTCCTCGATGGTGTCCCAGATGGCTGAAGTAATATGGTCACAACAAAAACAAAAAGTTCTTGATGGTGCCCTTTGATATACGGGGTTAAGGGAGGGGGTGGAGACAAGGAAGTAGCGACCTACTACAGTCAACGTGGCATTGCCACTAAGGACCCAACTGTCCCTTCCCGAACTTCAAAATGGCCGAAGAGGATTGGTCATACAAGGACAGAAACCATCGATGGTGTCCCAGATGGCAGAAGTAATAGATGTCATCATGTATGGTCACATCAAAAACCAAAAGCCCTTGATGGTGCCCTTTGATATAGGGGGTGGAGATAAGGAAGTAACGTCATACTACAGTCAACGTGACATAGCCACTAAGGACCCCACTGCCCCTTCCCGCACTTCAAAATGGCCGAAGAGCCATACAAGGACAGAACTCCTCGATGGTGTCCCAGATGGCTGAAGTAATATGGTCACATCAAAAACAAAAAGTTCTTGATGGTGCCCTTTGATATACGGGGTTAAGGGAGGGGGTGGAGACAAGGCAGTAACGACCTACTACAGTCAACGTGACAGAGCCACTAAGGACCCAACTGTCACTTCCCGCACTTCAAAATGGCCGAAGAGGATTGGTCATACAAGGACAGAAACCATCGATGGTGTCCCAGATGGCAGAAGTAATACATGTCATCATGTATGGTCATGTTAAAATCAAATAGCCCTTGATGGTGCCCTTTGATATAGGGGGTGGAGACAAGGCAGTAACGACCTACTACAGTCAACGTGACATAGTCACTAAGGACCCCACTGTCACTTCCCGCACTTCAAAATGGCCGAAGAGGATTGGTCATACAAGGACAGAAACCATCGATGGTGTCCCTAAAAGCTGAACCTCTCCTGTATGGTCACATCAAAGCCCTTGATATGGACCTTCCCCTTAACAACAATGCATTGCATCCCGTACGGTTAATACAAACACTCCAGTAGATGTCCCTTGATATGGACACCACTGCATCATATATGCTCATATCAAAAAGCCCTTGATGGTGCCCATTGACATGGACCTCTTCTACCAAAAGAACGTTGGCAACCCCTTGATAAGGAAGTAACGTCCTACTACAGCCACTGTGACATAGCCACTAAGGACCCCACTGCCCCTTCCCGCACTTCAAAATGGCCGAAGAGTCATACAAGGACTCTTGCCATCCTGTATGGTCACATCAAAAGCAAAAAGCCCTTGATATGGACCTTCCCCTTAGCAACAATGCATGTCATCCTGTATGGTTAATACAAACACTCCAGTAGATGTCCCTTGATACGGACACCACTGCATCCTGTATGCTCATAACAAAAAAGCCCTTGGTGGTGCCCCTTGATATGGACCTCTATTACCAAAAAGAACGTGGCAAAGACCCTCGAAGATGACCGACCCATGATAGTTAACCTGTCTCTCACAGCCATATAGATGACACCCTGTCACTAGTGACCCCATACCAGATGTTAGACTCTAAAAAGCCAGCGGCTGAGCACCATGGCTGGAAAGCCACGTTACGTCTACGACATTCCAGCCCTCCCTTCGTAGTTCCCACATCAACAAATACACTCCTGCATCATCCCAGTCAATTCCCATAAAATGTCACTTGACATGTCATCAGCACGTTGAACAGCAACAGCATGACTGGAATGCCACGTTATGTCTACGACATTCCAGCCTCCTCGCGACATTCCAGCCCTCCCTTCGTAGTTCTCACATCAACAAGTGATAATAAATCTGGTTGACACAACCACATCTTAAATTCGACTCACGTCCATCGACGACAGACCGCGTTATATATTTTTCCATCGCAATATGTAAATATATATTTCTACTTCGGCACATTATCCAGGTAGACATCATAAAATGATGGGGGGGGGGGGGGTATCATCGATGCATTCCCTCCGATACGGCACTACTACTAGTACATAGAAGGGAAAAAAAGCGTGAATATAAATATAGATAGATCGAGGTATAATAATAGATTTCCATTTGGCACTCTAAGAACGTGTGACATGTCTTGAAGGGCCTTCCGAAGGCATCTTGAATTTGCAGCAGCAGCAGCAATCAATATTTTCCCAGAGGCCAACTGCCTCCTCCTTAAATGTCTCAACCTTAACGGGGAAAAGATGCTAAGCTACAGTCGGCAGGACAAGTTGACAGTCATCCCAGTGTCACGGCACACGGATTTGCACCTATTTAACGCCACGCCGGATTACCCGATGGGATCCCATTTCTTTAACATTCGACTTGTACGAAAGGGACACGTGTGACGTGACGTCGACGAATCAATGACAACTTACGATAATTGTCACACAGTGTGTGGGGAGCTGGTGGTTATCAATGTTTTTGCGACCTCTGTTGCGACCAATGTTGATCTAGACTCCCATCAGTGTTATAGCTAGTTATCGTTGTCATGGTATCAGAGCAGATGTTGTCGTGGTACCAGGACAGATGTTGCCATTGCTACGACAAATGTTGTCATTTCTAGGGAAGATGTTGCCATGGCACGAAAACAGATGTTGTCATTTTTAGGGAAGATGTTGCCATGACACGAAAACAGATGTTGTCATACTAGGGCACGTGTTGCCATTACTATGACAAAAGTTGTCATTACTAAGTAAAAAGTTGTCAGGACTAGGGCAGATGAAGAAGTCATGGTACAAGGAAAGATGTTGTCAGTACTAATGCGGAAGTTGTCAGGATTAGAGAAGAAGTTGTCAGGACTATGGAAGAAGTTGGCATGGTACTAGGGCAAAAGTTGTCAGGAGTAAGGCAATAGTTAGTTGTCAGTCAGTACTAGGGCAGATGAAGTCATGGTACAAGGGAAGATGTTGCCATGGTACTAATGCAGAAGTTGCCAGTACAAATGCGGAAGTTGTCAGTACTAGGGAAGAAGTTGTCAGGACTAGGGAAGAAGTTGTCAGGACTAGAGAAGAAGTTATCAGGACTAGGGAAGATGTTGTCATGGTACTAGGGAAGATGTTGTCATGGTACTAGGGCAGAAGTTGTCAGGACTAGGGCAGAAGTTGTCAGTACTAATGCGGAAGTTGTCAAGACAGATGTCATCATTGTTAGGGTGGACGATATCATTGATAGGACAGAAGATGTCATTACTAGGACACAAATTGTCATTTTTGGTACAGAACTTAACATCGTTCGAGTAGAAGTTAACATTGTCAGCACAAGTTGCCATAGTTATGGCAGACATTATCAATGTTAGGGTAAAACTATCAAAACTAGGTAAAAACATATCATTGACGAATCAAACTGTGATTACCAGGGCCCAAGTTGTCATTTCAGGTTCTGAATGTATCGTTGTTCTGGAACACGTTATCACCGTTCATTAACCAGGACAGAAGTTATGATTATTAGGGCATGAATCATTATCCAAGTTAACCCCGATATAAAACTTCCATAAAACACCATTAAATTCCTGATAAAAACCAGCCTGGAGACATTTGTTTAATAGTTAAACGCGTAGAAGAAGACTAAACTAAACCCGTATTATAAGTTTATTAAGGTGAAACTAGCGCCTAAGGAGCACTTTCAACTTAACGTTAGTTTAAGCGTTTTGATCCTAACCGACGTCAACTTGACGTGCCCGTTAAAGCTGGCGTGTGCCTCGAAGGGTCCTCTTAAAAGCTCCAATGAAAAGCCTCATCGAGCAATCAATGAAGGAATTTTTACGACACTCGTTAAATATAGCATTTGCATTTGGCTAAAACGGGAGTATCGAAGCATTCAATCGACATTTTTATTACTCCGAATACAAATCGGGCAATAAAAAGGGGATTTAACAATCAATGAAAATTCAAAACTATTTACCCCCATTATTATTTACACCGCGGAAGGATTTGCGCTCTTTAACACGCGCCCAACAATTGCATTTAACGTGAAGCTTAATTGGGTAACGAATATATAGCAAGATTAGAGTTTGAGCCAGCCAACGTTAACGATAACGAGAAACCCGAATGGCATCGGAATGCCATGCTCCGCATAAGGTAGTCCTTGACGTTCCGTGCGGCCAGCGCTGTTTCTCGTTATCGTTAACGCTGACGGGCTCAAACTCTCTAGTGAGCCAGCCAACGCCTTAACGTTAACCTTAACGTTAGAGACGGGATGGAAAGAACCACGCATTACGTTCAGTTGGTTCATTGGGTAGTTCAGTCCGTGGCTCCTCCTCGCCTCTAACGTTAAGATTAACGTTAAGGCTGGCCTTCCAATGCCACTCCGGGCCGCCAGCGCGGTTTCTCGTTATCGTTTCGTTAACGTTGGATGGCACAAACTCTATAGTTAATAAATAGTGCCAAAAGCAGAGGTATGTGGTCCAAAACTCCATGGGGTTTTGGACCACAATGGACCAAACTGTTACGGAAACAGTTTTGGTGGTCCTTGCTACCACGTGGTCGCCCCTTTCTCTCGTAATGCTGTTAGGGCAACATGGCGCCCCCAGCCACCTACGACGTCGACAACCCCTGACCACGGCTGCTTGACCGACGTGGAGGTCAACCCTCACTGGCCCTTTCCTCGGACACACCAAAAGGGTCAATCAAGGTGACCTCTGCCCACGCTCAGAAGCCGGCTTCGGAAAACTTCATCATCACTTTCATGCATTATTAGAGAGTTTGAGTAATTTCGACCATTGTAATTAAGCATTACGTTTAGGACACGGCAGTCCTCGATTCTCGTCGCTCATTGGCTGCTGTGCCCCAGATGACGCCGTCTTTCTAAAACATCGATGACACGAAATTGTACTTTTTGGTTGAAAGCGTTCACATTTCATCGTGTTTTTACGCTCGTTTCCCCCCTTCGTCTTACGTTATGTTAGCTACACTATTTCCGATTCCGAGTAGGGAAATGGTAGTTGAAAAATGACTATGGACAAGAGGAGGAGGAGGGTTATTTTTTTCATCCCCTCCTCATCCCCTTTCATCAAAGTGGTAATTATGTGTGTGGGCTTTTTTTTTTTGGTATTTGTGCCGCCGACGAAACCAATCTTCAGCCACTTTGTCGGGATTCTCATTAAAGAGTAGCTCGGTTCGATGCAATACTCGGATTACTTTTTACAGTAATTAACTAGGAAATAACAATAAGCCACGATATTAAAAGCAAAATGCTTACTCATGCTTCTGCAGTCGGAACAAGAGTAGCAGTAACAACAATAGACGACGAGGACGAGGGGTTGTTTCTTGGATGGCCCATGGATTCAAAACAACAATTTCACGTGGAAAGTTCGAGGGATGGATCGGTCCCTAAATCGATCCAATAAAGTCAAACCACGAAAACGTCAATACATGTATGTACAGTGGAACCTCGCTTAACGAGCACCTCGCATGACGAGTGATTCGCATAACGAGCGATATAAATTTTTTAAAAATGCCTCGCTTAACGAGCGTTTGTTTCGCATAACGAG
>JAUJYV010002398.1:0-12771 GCA_033995625.1 Ophyiulus pilosus
CATTATCGTATTTTACATCAATTTCTATGGTAAAAATTGTTTCGCTTAACAAGTGTTTCGCATAACGAGCAAGACTCCAGAACCAATTATGCTCGTTATGCGAGGTTCCACTGTATTGTACATTCTGCTATCTGCAGTAGATTTCTAAAATATATTCCGTAAGAGGTGGATGAACTTGCGGTGTCTTTGGAACCGTAAAAATGTTCCATCATTTACAGCGGAGTCTCCATTATCCGTGTTAATGTGGACCGAGTCTCGGATAGTACAGAATTTATTTGTTATGAATTTTTGTTCCCCGGTGTGAATTTTAAACTTCGAGAATGTGCGGAAACTGGCTACGCAACTCTGGTTTGCCCTATGTTGGAATGGTGTGCGCATGTTCGGAACCCTCACAGGATGGTTCTTATTCAGGCTGTAGAGATGGTCCTGCGTAGGGCAGCCAGATTTGTTAAGGGCAGTTATCAACATTCAGCGAGTGTGACAGAAATGCTCCACTCTCTAAATTGGGGCACGTTGAGGTCCAGACGCAAAAAGTTATCTACGGGGTTATTCAAACGTTTTAATCTTTCTCCTAATTCACATCTTGGTTCCCATTTATTAACGGCTAACGACCGCTCTAGGAGTAGACATAATCACTCAAATCCTTTGACCGAGCTTCGTGCCAAGACGGATGCTTACTATTGGTCCTTCTCGTTGCTTGCGACTAGACGATGGAATAGCCTAACTGGCGATTCTCCTGATTTGGTAAAAATTCAATCTAACAATAATGGTCAAGTCGCTACTGACGTAGACGCATTCTCCTGAAATTGGGTACGACCCCCTCGAATGCCGCAGAACTTCCTTGTGGTTTTTAAGCCAAATATTTACCTCTCTCGTTACCGCTTATCGTAGCGATTCGTAACGACTCAACATTTATTTTATTCATCGTCTCGCAAATCTTTACTTATTATTAGATTTAGTTGGCAAATTATTGTTTTTGTAAGTTTTGCCGAAAGTACAGCCGCTATACAATCTTACTGTCTTGCACAATTATAAACTTGTCTAACATTTTTAAATTTTTTTTATAGGTGGTTGTTGTGGGTCCACCAATCGCACTCTGATCGTCGGAGGATGGGCTTGGGCATGGTGGCTGGTGACGGACGTGCAGAGGTACGGCGACAGCTGCTCACTTTACTTGTGGTCTCCTAGTCTGGGCCCTTCTTAAATGTCTTGTCAAATTCTTTCAGGTTATCGCTGGAGGTAATGACTCTAAATCCAATGTGCGAGGCCGTGGAGACAGCGCAGGGCGTGCCGCTGACTGTCACTGGCGTAGCGCAGTGCAAAGTAATGATCGAGCCGGAGCTACTGGCCGCAGCATCTGAGCAGTTTCTCGGTAAAGATGTGATACACATCAAAGCGGTCATCTTACAGACTTTGGAAGGCCACTTGAGGGCCATTTTAGGTAAGACGCAACCTGCAAGATGGCGGCTTGATGGTGTTAATTTACTTCCCTGCAACTGTTTTGGTCACTTTTCACAGGCACCCTCACCGTAGAAGAAGTGTACAAAGACCGAGATCAATTTGCATCGCTCGTCAGGGAAGTCGCCGCCCCAGATGTCGGGCGAATGGGCATAGAGATCCTTAGCTTCACCATCAAGGATGTGTTCGACGAGGTGGAGTACCTGTCCTCCTTGGGCAAGGCTCGAACCGCGGCCGTGAAGCGAGATGCCGACATCGGGGTTGCGGAAGCCAACAGAGATGCCGGCATCAGGGAAGCCGAGTGCGAAAAGTCTTCGATGGACGTCAAATATGGCGCCGACGTGAAGATAGAAGACGCCAGCCGCCTTTTTCAGCTGCAGAAGGCCAAATTTGACATGGAAGTGAATGCCGCAGTACGTAGAGACATCTTTTCATTATCTTTTTGTATCACGGTTTCGAACGAAGTCTTTAAATGAGCATCGGACGGACCGTGACTTGTCTGCGTGGTGCATTGGCCCTTTGCGTCGAGATTGAGCGAACTTAAAGCCGGGTCTCCACCAGTGTACTCATTTGAGTGTACTCCGTGTTTCCCCGCTTCAAATGTTGCCTTACCCGATTTCCGTCACACGTACGTGTGAAATTATGACGTGTTTTCAATTCCCAAAAGGTGTGTCCAGCCTCATTTTTAGGCGGCCTACATCAAAGTAAGAAAATGAAGCTGCTCTCGGCTCAGCCGCCAGCCGTTAGCCGTCAGCCGTCGTCTTAATTTATCGAAATTTAAGTACACGTGCCGTTGATACCCTGTATTAATAGATACAATAGAGAGTTAGAGCCAGCCAATGTTGTTTCTCTGTATGTCCTCAAAATAAAGGAATGAAGCTGCTCTCGGCTCAGCCGTCAGCTGTCAGCCGCCGTCATAATTTATCGAAATTTAAGTACATGCGCGCCGTTGATACCCTGTGTTAATAGATACAATAGAGAGTTTGAGCCAGCCAATGTTGTTTCTCGCTATGTCCTCAAAGTAAAAGAATGAAGCTTCTCTCGGCTCAGCCTTCAGCCGTCAGCCGTCGTCTTAATTTATCAAAATTTAAGTACACATGCGCCGTTGATACCCTGTGTTAAAAGATATAATAGAGAGTTTGAGCCAGCCAATGTTGTTTCTCGTTATGTCCTCAAAGTAAAGGAACGAAGTTGCTCTCGGCTCAGCCATCAGCCGTCAGCCGTCGAAACATCACGACTTAGTTTCCCGCCTTAGTCCCGATTCCGCGAATTCAATTAGTGACAATGGTACCTGCATTTCAGAAAGCCGAAGCACAACTAGCTTACGAACTCCAAGCTGCGAAAGTCCGACAGAAGATCCGAAACGAGGAGATTCAGATCGACATCGTGGAGCGGCGCAAGCAAATCGAGGTCGAGGAGCAGGAAATCAAGCGCAAGGAGAAGGAATTGCAGGCGACGGTGAGGCTGCCAGCCGAAGCGGAGTCGTACCGAGTGGAAACCCTTGCGCAGGGTAAACGGTAAGTTGCGCGGGTTACTCGCACGAATAGAATATCGCAAGGACATCACAAAGGTCCTGTTTTCATCCACTGTAGAACTCAAGTCGTGGAAGCGGCCAAAGCCGAAGCAGAGAAAATTAAAATGATTGGCGCGGCCGATGCGTACAGCATCGAAGCTGTCGGAAAAGCCGAGGCCGAAAGGATGAGGATGAAGGCGGCTGCTTACAAACAGTACGGAGATGCTGCCATTATGAGCATCGTTTTAGAAGCTCTACCTAAGGTAAGCGTGCCGTCAAAATGTTTTGATTTTCTAAGTTGCGCAAACATGTTGATTAAGCTATCTGTCGAGTGTTTGTTTCTGGGTTCAACGGACCATATTTTTGTCGGGGGTCCTCTACATCGGGTCGCCCCTAACTTCCGGTCCCAACCAGGACGGATTGTACTCGATGTCGAGTAATTAAATTTGTAGTAGGCGTAAATGTTCTTAAAACGTACAAATGCAGTGCACTCGATTACTAAGGTCCTCGAGCCTTTAACGGGATCTGAAATAATGAGTGCCAGCCAGTATCGGTCAGTAATCGAGTAGATTGAATGTGTTTTAGTAACGAGTAAAAGGGTACCGAGTACAGAATTCAAATTACTCAAAATACATGAGTACATTGTGCTTTGTTTCAAGTGCATACTCACAAAGTGCCCTTGAATCAACACCCCTGTGAAGTTTGATTCCGCTGTACTCGTAATCAGTACTCAGTACAAATACAATGCACTCAATTACTAATGTCCTCGAGCCTTAAACGTGATTGGTCAGTATTGGTTAGTAATCGAGTAGATTGAATGTATTTTAGTAATGAGGAAAAGAGTACTGAGTACAGAATTCAGATTACTCAAAATGCATGAGTACAATGTGCTTGATTAAAAATGCCCTTAAATCAACACCCCTATAAAGTTGGATTCCGCTGTACTCGCAATCAGTACTCTTACTCGGGCGTTTAATTCCCAACTCACGAGTACAATTTGCCCAAGTCTGATTACTCATTTGATATTACATGTAGTCAGTAGGTCAGTAATCAAGTATGTTGAACGTATTTTAGTAACTTGTAAAAGAGTACTGAGTACAGAATTCAAATTACTCAAAATGCACGAGTACAGTGTGCTTGATTGCAAATGCATACTCATAATGGGTGATCACAAGTGCCCTTGAATCAACACCCCTACAAAGTTTGTTTCCGCTGTACTCGTAATCAGTACTCTTACTCGGGAGTTTAATTCCGCTGTACTGATAATCACTACTCCGACTCACGAGTACAATTTGTCCAAGTATGATTACCGATTACAGATACTACACTCGCATTAGGTTGTATGATTCCACTGTACTCATAATCGGTACTCTTACTCAGGAATTTAATTCCGCTGTACTCATAATCGGTACTCTTACTCAGGAATTTAATTCTGCTGTACTCATAATCAATACTCCCAACTCACGAGTACAATTTGTCCAAGTATGATTACCGATTACAGATACTACACTCGCATTAGGTTGTATGATTCCACTGTACTCATAATCGGTACTCTTACTCAGGAATTTAATTCCGCTGTACTCATAATCGGTACTCTTACTCAGGAATTTAATTCTGCTGTACTCATAATCAATACTCCCAACTCACGAGTACAATTTGTCCTGGTCTGATTTCCGATAACATACTACTCGCACTATGTAGTACGATTCCACTGCACTCGTAATCGGTACTCAGACTCACGAGTACAATTTGCCCGAGTCCGATTACTCGTATGATACTCGCCCTATGTAGTACAATTCCACTTTGTAAAATGCCTGAAATTTCTATTTCTGTGCCCTAGATCGCTGCCGAAGTTGCGGCCCCGCTGGCAAAGACCGAGGAGATCGTGCTGTTGAGCGGCGAGGGCAAGCTGGCGGAAGTGACGAGACTGGTGGGCCAGTTCCCGCCGGCCATCCAAGCGTTGACCGGAGTCGATCTTTCAAAGGTAAGTGCGAGCGCTCGCTGCATTGCGCATCGCTAAAAACCGCTTTGACTCATTTGCGCAATTCCTCGAACAGGTGCTGACAAAGATTCCGGGGGCAAAATAGCGAAGCCGATGCAAAACGACGGAGGGCTGTGTCAAAGGTCACACTCACACCTGCAGGTAACACCATTCAGCTTGGCGCTGAGGGCCCCTATTTGTAAAACTAACACGGGATAACAACGCCACGCGCCACATGGCGCTGACCGACTGAAAACTGCTGGTGACCACTGCCACATTTATATATATTTAACAAAACAAAAAAATGCAACAAAAAAAAAATTAACAACTAATGGACATGTGCCTTGGAACAGCTGGGATCAACAAAAAGATGAGAATTGGCAAACGGGTCGAACATCCCGAGGCTCTCCGAGATTTCAAAAGCCGGACCCGACTCCTCTCGGCTCCGGCGTTTTCAACCCTCGGCGTATTTTTCTGTACTCGAAGGAAGTCGAGCAGTCCGGTGGAATTGGAAGACTGCGCCGTGCCGACCCACGCCTCTGCCCCTTCGCCTCCCTCCCACCCGTCCCCAATCGCAGATGACCCACGTACAGAATGCGTCATTGCCAAGCTGTCACAAATTCCCATTAGTCAACTAGTCATATTAGTGTTTTTACTTTCCCATCTCAGATTGAATAACTCCACACTTTTTACTCTTTGCCGCAAACGTTCACATCTTGACCCCTTGAAACTTTTGAGCACGAGTTGACAAGCTGCGAACCGTTTTTTTTTTTTTTTTTTTTTTCGTAAGGTACAAATTTGCGACTTGACCAGTAGTTCGCAAGCTCGTCTCACGAGTGACGAAGGCTGTCCGGAAAAATTAATAGATTTGCTTCTTATGCTACAAGCGTGCCGCTTGTATATATTTTTTTCTTCGTTTATTATACAAAAGCTAGTTTTTATACTCGGCAACTTATATTTATATACAAACACGTTTTTTTTTGTCCCCGTCCCTCTCGTGATCGTGTTTAAAACGTTAAGCGGTCACAACCGCCGACGACCGCTAAAAAAGCGAGGATTCGATACGGCGAGTTTCGATCGAATCTCCAAAAAAGTTGGTTGTCGGTCTACCGTGCAAAGACGCCGGTGGAGGATTTGTGCACATCAGTGCATCAGTTTTTGGAACTGTGTTGGGCAGTAATTGAGTACATTTAATGAATTTGAGTAACGAGTGAAAGAATACTGAGTACAAAGGGTAATTTGAATACAAATTGTGCAAAAGTAATTGAATGCGAATGTGCGCAAAACATGCGAGTACAAAGTAACCGATTGCAAAAATGTACTCACGGTGGGTGATTACAAATGTCCTTTTAGTGTTAACGTAATTGAGTACATTTAATGAATTTTAGTAACGAGTAAAAGAATACCGAGTTCAAAGGGTAATTTGAATACAAAATGTGCAAAAGTAATTGAATGCAAATGTGCTCAAAACATGCAAGTACAAAGTAACCGATTGCAAAAATGTACTCACGGTAGGTGATTACAAATGTCCTTTTAGTATTAACGTGATTGAGTACATTTAATGAATTTGAGTAACGAGTAAAAGAATACAGAGTACAAAGGGTAATTTGAATACAAAATGTGCAAAAGTAATTGAATGCGAATGTGCTCGAAGCATGCGAGTACAAAGTACTCGGTTGCAAAAATGTACTCGCGGTGGGTGATTACAAATGTCCTTTTAGTATTAACGTAATCTAAAATTGAGTACCGATGTAGTAATCAAACAATTATAGAAATTGGGTACGACCTCACCTACCATATGGCATTCATTTGCTGACTAGGGTACTGAGTTTAATTGAATTCAATACTTTTGAGTGAGTAATTTGAGTAAAGAACATGAGTACCTTGAAATGAGGGTCATCCTAAAAGCTAATATGTATGTATGTATGCTAATTTATAAATTGAGTTTCCTAAACGATACTTTTGGAATCCGCCGTACTCAGTAATCACTACTCACGGATATGAGTACTTATTACCGAAATCTGATTACAATACTACTCAATACTCTGGAGTATGATTCCACAGATTCACCGGGTACTTGTAATCAGGGCTTTTGCTCTTGAGTACATATTTGCCCAAGTTTTATTTGAGTACCGATACAGTAATCGAGCAATTATAGAAATACTCTTCAGTAAGTAATTGAGTAAAGAAAATAAGTACCTTGAAATGAGGGTCATCCTAAAAGCTAATATGAATGTATGCTGATTTATAAATTGAATTTCCTAATCTATAATTTTGGAATCCGCCGTACTCAGTAATCAGTACTCACGGTTATGCGTACTTATTACCAAAATCTGATTACAATACTCTGGAGTATGATTCACCGGGTACTCGTAATCAGGACTTTTGCTCTCGAGTACATATTTACCCAAGTTTTATTACTCATTTCTTATGACTACTGATTACATGTACTCTACTTATACAAGAGTATGATTTCACTGTAATCGTATAATCGGTACTTCTACTCATGAGTACAATATGCCCAACTCTGGTCTGGGGGATAGTACGGCATTGTAGTTCCGTGCTGTAGTTTAGAGATTAGATTATTGTAGGACAGCACAGTGCAGAGTAATTAGAGGAAGTTCAGCAATGGGTGGTGCGGGACAACATAGTACCGTGCAGTACCGAGACTCAATTTTTTTGGAGAATCCTTCTAAACAGCCGTTCAGAGAATCCTAATCGGCATAACTCCGATAATCCCATATTTGACATATAACGATCAAACTGAAAATTAGCTTTTAATCGTGTTCCGCTAATTTCCCGTTACTTCGCTGGTCGATAGAGCAATCTATTTTTTCAAATTATTTTCACCAAATTGTGTAGCGTTTCACGGCGTTCCTACTTTAATCGTTATCGCTCCCGATTTTTGTTTATCGCATTTTGCAAAAAAAGGCACACGTATTTGTGCCGCCGCATTTATTCATCCATGTCCCTCGTCTTCTTGTACCATTTAATATCTTTTTATTTTTTTATACGATTATGCTTATTTGCAGTGATATTGTTGAGGATACGTGTCCGGTGACACTTTTTTCGAGACTTGGACTTTTTGCCGGCTCGTGTCGCTCCCGGTGAAAGGATACTCAAAAATTTGACTGTTTTTTTTTCAGATTGCAAAAACGAATCTCAAAAGCACCTGCAAAATTCCCCTTTTTTTAGTGAGTTTTCTTAACCATCGGACTTTACCCAATTTTCCAAATTTTGTTCGAATAATGCACATTCACGATGGAATTTTCTAAAAGCGGAGACGAGTTTTTTACGTCCTGTTTGTCTCAGGGACACGTTTAGGATTGTCATGATTAGGACATCTGCAATGATCAAAAAATTCAAAGCTGTTATTTAAAAACACAAATTCTCCAGTTTTTTTAAAGAAATTGACAATTTGTGATTATTGCGATGAAAAGCTAGATTTTTTATTACAGTGGAACATCGATTATGCGAGTTAACGTGGGCCGAACCTAACATCGGATAACCTAAAATATTCGGATGTTCGATAGAAATTATAATAATATTTCCACAATTTTTATCGTATTTTATCAGTTTTGAACTTTTAATGTCACTAGAACCAGAGTGTCGTGCAAATGTTCAGAATGAAATTCAAGCATATTTCAAGGTTCGGTCTTTAAATTTTCAAGCATCGGCCTTAAAATTTTAACGCAAAAAAATTAACGCAATATTTCCAAAATGCTCAACAAAATTTTTAGAGAGTTTATATCAGGTTTCCCGATTTTCAAGGCTTGGACGGAGACAGCAGGGTCTAACGTCTTTCCGGCCCAAGCCACTCGGTTGGACTCTGTCCACCCGAGCACTGCTAGTGCGGGGTACGATAGTAAACGCGCCGTACGAGATCGGCGCGCACTCACAAAGCCTCGGTCGGAGTGAGAGAATTCACCATGTGTCCCAGCCGGACAATCGGCTTTACACCCTTATATTTTGCCATTTTTTAAAAAGGTCCTTTAATTTTTTGGTTTTTAAAAATTATAGCGCGCGTATTTTGTAATACGCATCGCTCGGGTAACCAAAGTTCTACTGTATATATGAAATTTTAAATTTTTAACAAATTCATTAGGGCCGGTAACAGCTTTTCAGATATTAATTAAATGGCACGACAAACTTGGTATAATTGAGACTAGTACCTGGTGATTGTTGCAGTTTTTCTACATCCTTTTTTTACTAGCTAGTCATTTGATCTGGACAAACCTGGGTCGTACAGCCATGACTTCACCCCACTTTACATGTTTGAAAAATGGTAGAAAAGCTTTCAAAGGAAAGGCGCAAGCAACGAGATTTTTTGGTATAAATGCAGGACATGGACAGCAATCATGTGTGAATGTGATTTTTTTATTCTTAGCAATGCAGCAAATTGATTCAATTTTATCATGTCGTGTGAAACCTTTTTATCGCATACAATTCAAGTTGAAAACAGCCAACTTGAAACTCGCATAAATTTTGATGTCTTGGGTCACAATTTGACACAGTATTAATTATGTAAAGAAACAATAAAATCATGTAATGGCAAAGATGACCTGTCGTGTACTTAGCACAAGGTTCTAAACAACGCTGGCACGGAGTGCATTACTCAAACATCTTTCAGTGTTTAATTATCATAATTACGATGGGGATCAAAAAGTAACGCTCAACAATATTTTGTTGGCGTTACAACAATAACCCAAAGAAGGGCACCTCCATTGGGAGTGGTTGTAGTAACATTATTTTTAGAGATTTTGTTGTTGTTGTTGGTTGGGGTTTAAGGGCCAACAGTGTTAGATTGACAGAAAGGACGATACAGTCGTGAACACCCGCTGAATTTAAGCATATTAGTAAGCGGAGGAAAAGAAATTAACAAGATTTCTCTGAGTAACTGCGAGTGAAAAGAAAACAGCCCAGCACCGAAGAGACTGACTTGACCCTGACTTAGAGATTTTGTTGTTGTTGTTGGTTGGGGCTTAAGGGCCAACAGTGTTGGATTCAGGTGACAGAAAGGACGATACAGTCGTGAACACCCGCTGAATTTAAGCATATTAGTAAGCGGAGGAAAAGAAACTAACAAGATTTCTCTGAGTAACTGCGAGTGAAAAGAAAACAGCCCAGCACCGAAGAGACTGACTGGACCCCAGTTCCGAAGAACGCCTTAAGTTAGCCCTTACTGGGGGCCCAGCCTAATTATCACAGGACAACAAAAGAATTAGAAAGGGGTGAACAGGTGACAGTAAGAGAGTAGGAATACAGGATTAGGGGATCTTTTTGGGAATAGCTCTTGGTAGCATGTAGGGCCCTAGCTCTTTCTCCAGAAGCACTAGGGGCTACTATTCCCAGTTAATTGGAAGTGAAGAGGGGTAGTTCAGAGTAATACTGAAATGACAGTCTCGGTACTTTTACATTAACCAGTAGTTTATTACATCAGCACTTTAAAAGATACACAGAAAGTTTCTATTAGTCTCCCAAGGCATATTCCGAATGGGCCTGTCTAAACATGCAACAATCAACACCGGACCTCGGTTTAAACTCACCCGAAAGTGCCGCCACTCAGGGAATTTCTCCTAACCGTAAAAACTCCCACCAACCTCGACCGGGGAGCAAACCCCGCAACCTAGGATCGAGAGGCGAGCACGTAACCACTCGACCGCCGGCATCGGCCTTTCTTCTTGTGATGGTTATTTTGCAAGCAAGACGTCCAACTTGTCCTAGACTACCACGCGGCAGTCTAGGTCCCCTCAGAAGCCGGCCTCAAACAACTTCATCACTTTTACATTAATTTAGTTTTAATTACTTATCTTATACCTTTATGTATTATTCTAATTTCGACCACTGCAATTAAGCATTTAGTTTACCCACAGTGGTCTTTGATTCTTGGAGGTCTAAAGACCTGTAAGGGCCCTAAAGCGACTAAGGCTAAAAAGAGCCCAAAGGCGATTAAGGCTAAAAAGGGCCCAACCAAGATTTTTTGAAATTTAGGTTTGTTCCATGTTTCACTGTGGTCACTGAAATAATTTTAACCGATTATAAATACACAACTAAGGCTAAAAAGGGCCCAACCAAGATTATTTTGAAATTTATGTTGTTCGTTCCATGTTTAACTGTGGTCACTCAAATAATTTTAACCGATTAAATACACAACTAAGGCTAAAAAGGGCCCAAAGTCAACTAAGGCTAAAAGGGCTCTAGGTCGACTAAGGCTAAAAAGGGCACAAAGGCGACTAAGGCTAAAAAGGGCCCAACCAAGATTTTTGTGAAATTAATGTTCTTCGTTCCATGTTTCGCTGTGGTCACTCAAATAATTTTAACTGATTAAATACACAACTAAGGCTAAAAAGGGCCCAACCAAAATTTTTGTGAAATTCATGTTGTTCATTCCATGTTTCACTGTGGGGTCGCTCAAATAATTTGAACCTATTAAATACACAACTAAGGCTAAAAAGGGCTCTAGGTCGACTAAGGCTAAAAAGGGCACAAAGGCGACTAAGGCTAAAAAGGGCCCAAAGTCGACTAAAGCTAAAAAGGGCCCAACCAAGATTTTTGTGAAATTAATGTTGTTCGTTCCATGTTTCACTGTGGTCACTCAAATAATTTTAACCGATTAAATACACAAATCGGCTGAAATATTCTTGTGCTAATGCACTATCTTTTAGACGTCTATGAATATGCTAAAATAAACGGTGGGACCACCTTTAACAAATTTTGAAATTCTAAAATACAATTTTTCAAAACTTGCGCCAAAATAATCACGTGAAATTCAACGATCGTCAGAGGGCGTTGCATGCATGTCGTCACTAGTCACGATCGTGTGCTAATGTGATTGTTGTTCTGACGATGGATGTTGTTTTATCAATACATTTCGTAAGTTTTCATTATTATAAATCGGCGGATTTTTCACTTAAGAGCGCGAATAACGAATGTTTCTAGTTCATGCCTGTAGTTAGCTGATATTCCTCGAGAATTTAGAAAGCATCATATGTGACCAATGGCCTGACGCAATAAAACACGTCGTATAATTCGATTTATGCAAATGTATGCGGGAGGCTTAAAAACGCCAGTTCATCGTTCCTAAACACGCTGTTTTTCGGATTTTCTTTGCAGGTTCTTTGAAACATGGCTTCAGCCACCGAAGGCCAGAACCCTGGCGATCCGCCAACTGACCCAGGCACGTCCTCCGAAAATGGTAAAGACGAAAAGAATTTCGAGTGCAACATTTGCCTGGACACGGCCAGAGATGCGGTGGTCAGTCTGTGTGGACACTTGTTTTGGTAATTTTTTTTCTTTCCAATACAGGTCCCTGACTAGGGAATCCAATGTTGGGTATTTAGTAACCGGGTATTTGACTATTAATTACTTGCGCTAGACTACTCGGTGTTTTTTGGCCGAGTACCGAGTGTAAATTGGGGAGTTACGGACATACTCTGTTGGTTGATCGTGGGACGGAAAGGGAACTACGAGTTCCGTTATTGTTTCCGTCGATAGGTTCGGGTTGTGCGCTTCCCGTTGCTCTCCCTCCGGGAGTACGCTATGTTGGCCGGATTCTTCGGTGAACCTGGGAGACCTCCGGTTCTGAGCCATTTGGTCTAAGCAGTTGACCGTCACGCAGTACAAACAGCTAACAGTGATTTACCTTACTGTTATTTGACCTCCTTCGCCGTAGCCGGTCGTTTCTCGATCGACGTCCGGTAGTTACTCTACTAGCGGGGGTTGTGAACACCTGGAAGTTGCCCACGCCGGCGGTCGAGTGGTTACGTGCTCGCCTCTCGATCCTAAGTTGCGGGGTTCGATCCCCGGTCGAGGTCGGTGG
>JAUJYV010002399.1:0-12769 GCA_033995625.1 Ophyiulus pilosus
TAATGGTTTTCTCTTTCACTCTATAAAACAAACAATATTTGTCTTTCTTTTCTTTTTTTAATCAAATGTTTTATTTTTTTCCTCATATTTAGTAGCCATGCTACTTGAAATGTCTCACCCTGTATAGAGACCTCGATAAATGGATGACTGGTTCCACTCGCCATTATGAATAACTTCCACGGTTGGTTATCGATCATTAAAACCTGTCGTAATCCACCAATGAAGTTAACGATAGCCATGCACAACGGTTCATAAATAAAACACTTAACCAAAGTTACCCAACCACGCTAACGTGGCATTCCACTTGCACGCCTCTTAGGGTCATTTGGCTTTCCGTACACACTATAACCCAATTATAGGGAATTGATCTTTCTAGATTAAAGCTTATCTATAATGGTCAAGTTTAGTAATACCCTTTGGAAGTTAGGTTTGCAATACGCGTTGTACGGTTGATAAATGAGATCCGATTACTACATGACCAGAAAGGAGCAACGGACTAAGAAGTGTACAACAAATGCCTCTCAAAATGGCTCCCTTCACGCACAATATGACCGATTGGAGTATACACTGGATAGTGTATGATGATTGCCACGATGCTAAGGCTACTTAACATCCTCATGCGAAACTCTAAAGCTTTTATTGTCACCATAACCAGAGCTGAAAGCTTTTATGATTTAAAAGGACTAAGTTTTAGGATGCAGAGAAATTGTCATAACAGTACCCTAACCAGTAACAAAGAATCTCATGAAACAAAGTTGCACAACAGCAAACACCATTAACTTTTACACTATTCTTGCACATTTTAACGTCATTGTATCAGTTTGATTATGCATTTATGATTGTTTAAAAAAGAACAACTAGATTAGATCAGCTGATAACAATAGCCAAAACTCTAATATGAATTGTGTTTTTGAACTGTTAAACTAGACATTCCAATGCTTATCAATTGGAAAATGTACAACCATGAAATGTCCAAACAATGATTTATCAAACAAGTCTTCATTCTTTATTAAAGTAAATCCAAGCGGTCGAAAAAAGTAACGAGATTAGTTTTATAACGTATTGTGATGAACATTGGTAACTGTATAGACGAAATAAAACAACAGGGTTTTTGCAACCATGGTAACGTGACGGTTTGTGATGGATTTAGGAATAGTGTATGCGGCTGGTGGCCTAAAGCCTCAGCATTGAATTAATTAATAAGGAAGCTACCCCCAACCAACAACGTTTTAATACAAGCTTATTTTCGTTTTGTAAGCAACATGATGCCAATGACACACCGTAGGAGAAATGTTTCAGAAAACAACGCTTTTAGCACAATTTCTGTAGTTTTTTGAGCAATTCCAAGCGGTCATTTTGGGGTAGCAATGCTACACAAGGCTAATATAACAATACACTGGGTATTCAAACGTTAACATATTTTAATAAATAGAGAAATCAATAAAGACGCTTAAATAGTAACTATTATAGCAGAGAAAGTGCACGCGCATTGAACACATTTAATAGACTCCAGAGCCATCTATGATCATTTCTGTTGCAAAGATCACAAATTGATTGTGATATTTAAACATTATATAGCATGTAACCAGCAGGTGTAATGTAGGTGAACATGCGGCAACTCCTTAAGATGCATACTTGCAGTACTGGTTTAGTTGTAACACGTTTGGCAAGATGTAATTACCAGTAGATAACAAATGTGACATTAAGAGATACTGTATTTAGACCAATGATCGATTATAAATTAATAGATACCTTTGCAGGAAATATTTTACTAAATACAGAATTCAGTCGCACGAGTTAATTATTTATGACAATACTTCGAATTTCCAAATGTGGTCCATATATTCAAAGAACTATTTGCATATCACAGATTACTATTTGTGAAATAATGAATAAAATTAAGCAAAATAAAATAAGAGTACATGTATGTAATTTGATTCATGAGTAAAGCGATACAGAGTATATCTTTAGAAATGTGCACAGACATGAGAACAGCTATTATGCAAATGTGCTGTCAGATTTCCAAATCAAGTACATTAACAAGAATTACAGGGGATCTAATTTAGTGCAAAATTGCAAGAAATGGCGCTTAAAAGCATCTTTAGGCATATATTCAAGTCTTCACACAGGATTTGCCCCAAGCTTTATAATTAGTAGACATCGAGTTGGCTAGGTATATGCATGTTGGCAAGAGTATAATATGCAGGTTCACGAAATTAAACACGAACAGACTGTATAATTAACACTTTATATTTATTATATAATTAATTCTTGTAATTCCAAACATTAATTGAAATTTTCGCATTTTGGAACAGTTTAATGAACGTTTGCTTGCGAACCAGGAGACATGAACAAAAATTATTGACCATGTGGCAATTTTTGATTTACATATAGTAATTATTTTGGCCAAAGTGTTATCATGAAAAAGGCATGTCAGGTGTGCTGTTTGTTTTTAGCATGCGTCATTTATGGAGAAATATTAAAGTGACTGATTCGTATGGCTTAATGATTATAATGGAACTACTTTATCATAGATGTTAATGGTTCTTTGTCAATACCATAAATCTACTAACATACTGTAGCTAGTACTCATAAGGATGTTAAAACACTAATGTTAGTGCATTTAATGTCGTGATTCACTACCGGAGATAAAGAACAAATACATTTCATTGGTATATCAAAAACTTGTGATTTTTAAATAATAACTTATAACCTTAATTAGAATCATTTTTCCAACTATTTTATGCATTCCACTTTGTCATTTTGGATACTTGGCACCTTTAACCCATTGTTAGAAACGTATACATTATCCTGCCATCTAGCTTGCATTAACACGTATATGATGAATCGAAGGCAACATTTATGACTTCACCATTTAAGGCTAATGGTCATTCGAAGCATTATGTGACAGCACAATCATTAATATTTAGTGGATAAACATTACTACACGGCACATTAAGGTCTTCGTGAGACCAGGACATATATTACCTACATGTCACGATCAAACACATTTATAATGTGTAGTCCAACGTTAAAAGGGAATAAGCATTCAGTTTTAAAGTCGATATTCTCACAATTTCAAGTAAATCATTTTATAAAATTAACAATTATCATTTATTTCAAACGTTTCCTGGCAAAAGTGCTAGTAACTTTGTGATACATCTCGGAAACTTTCTGAGGTATGAAATTCATAAATAATAAATCTTATTGTCAAGCTGATGTTTGGTCCATTTTTATGGTCTATATAACAGCAAGAGCAATGGGCGAAACAAATATTATTCTTAACAAACGCAGATTGATGAAAATGAAGAAAACCTTTTGTATGGACCATCAAAATAAGTGAGTTTGGCATGTTTGTGCCATCAATACACTATTTGAGACAATGTGTGTCGACTATGTTGTAGTAGTTGTTAGCTACGGATAAATGATAAATGTGGTAGAAGTTGTTAGCTACGGATATTCAGAAACGTGTTGTACTTGTTGTACATGTGATTTTCTGTGCACAAAAGGATAAACTTCAAATGTATGGCATCTCTGAATAAAACTATTAAAGTACTGATGAGCGTATTACAAATACATGGGTAGCACTTTACATCTTCTGCATTGACTGTACTGTCCATTAGGTCCAAGCCCATAAACTATAGCATTGGCAGTCGAACTAGCAGCAGTCTTAATTGTTAATGGGGAAAAAAAAGCCAGAAAAAAAAATGACCGCAAGTCTCACTTTTCATCCTACAATCCTTGCAAATGATTTCTCATATTCTCATAATTTACAATAATCGTTTATTTGTAAACTGATGTATACGCTGCGGCCAAAGTGATTATCTGCAAAGCGTTCAACCGCGAAAGATACGCATGGTTGGGCAACTAATTATTGGATGACCCAGCATTTGCCATATTTTGACATTATCACTTCAGAGCTTATACAGATAGTGCATACTATATATGTGCACAGTATTATAATATTCCATCTTTGTAATCTATTATGTTTTATAGTATTTATGATGTTTATTTATTTCAGACCACAAACGTAACATGAACCTAGACGACACTTGCATCGCGCCAATATTTGAACACATGCGCTTGTGCATTGCTTACAAAACTATAATTAAAGTCAATGAAATCATTATGAAATTCACATTTTCAAGCAATGGTCACAATGAAAGTAGACATGCATGTGTACGAATATTCATTTATCATTCAAAATAATCCAATATGGGATAATACCTTTCTACTTCAATATTCTGCAGACGCCATTTTAAAATGGCGCCCTCTACCACTATGTGTTCACCCAATCAGTCAGGCAACTTACAAATTGGATGACATTTCGAATACAAAAACATAGGGAAAGTGGGGTATAAAATACGAGGAATTATTTTATTGCGTAAAATGGTCCCGACTTCATAACAGTCCCACCATAGAGACCAAGTGGTGCTTCCCTTTAATGACGCCACATAGGGAGTCTACAGTATTACTAGACTGAACACTTTCAGCCAGCCGTTTAACTCAAATTAGCGCCATGATTAAGCAATGAATAACAACACGGTGGGTTGGGTGCAGACAAAACAGTAAAACGAAATTTATGCTTCTAATTGGGAGTCGTTATTTAAAACGCCCTGAAACTGGCAGTACGCCCAAATGCCTATTCTGACGCTATTTAGTCGCACGTATACATGCAAGTGTTGCTACTGATCGTCATATAGCACCACAGTGTCCCCAGACTTTTGCTTCACCCCATCTAGGAAATTCCTATTCGGTAAAAACGTACTGGGACCGTAAAGCAACTTTATAAACACATTGAAGAAAGTTAACTTAAGCCAGTATCCATGCAAATTATTGTTGTACATCTTGTAAAGAGTTGGCAACAACAGACTTTGCTTCAGGTACGGTTGCAATCTTTTGATCATGAATAAAAAACATTTGTCTCTGATCTTAAAACAAGCTGAAACATTTAAATTTGTGATACTCAAAAAAATGAATTTGACTTGTTTGTGCAGGTTATTAAAAAGTTAAAAGATAAAATGCTATTGCATCATACTAATCTGTCTAATCATCATACACAATTTGAATAGCATTCTGTCATACAAGCAAGCAGTTCGGATAAGGTAAATAAATTGCATTGTCTAGAAAACACGAAATATAATTTCAAGTTCTCATCCTGTTTATGCATATTGACAAAATATCTGCAGTTGGAAGCTCTATTTACCGAGCAAAAGAGGCTTTTAAACGTGGAAATTTTTAATTAGAAGAGAACATTAAGTTCAGCGCTTGCATCAATTAAGAGCCACAGGTAATCCCTGGGCAACATATGAAAACATTTCAGTTTCTCTTGAATGATGAATGCTAAAGCTAGGGCCATGCTTGAGTTAATTAGTAATGAATGTAAAAGAATCATCGAAGTAGCAACGTGTTAACGTCAACTTTGTAAATGCACTACTGAATAGTTCGAGAATCGGCATAAAATATATATATCGAAATTGTAAACATGCATATCTTCAAATTAAGCTTTGCCTTATATGTACAAAAGCTTGCATCCTTAGCTTTCTACAATGAATGCATTAAACTATGACATTTACGTACATTGTATACTTACGTTGCATTTTATCATTTCAAGACACATGGGGCCATTCGTTTATATTAACGTTTGACAGCAATAGAAATTAAGGCAGAACCTTTAACTTGAGAGCAATACTTCAATGTGTAAAAAATGCGCGATGAATCTACAATTGAATTAATCTAATCAAGAGAGCAAACAATATGATTGAAGAAACGTCAGTTGCGTAATTCCAAATCACAAAGAATTTGTCAATACTAAATTTCAATGCTCATGGCTTCGAAATCAATGCTTTTTAATCGCATTTTAATCACAATGAGCCTCGCGATTATTCTGTGCAAAAAAATATGTGTAAAATTTGAGGGAGATGTCCCAAATTATATACAATACAACATGTCTAAATGCATCCTGTGTAAATGAATAACCTAGAGCTCTAAAAGCATATTTTCACTGGTCCTAAGAGTATGCCTTTAGACAGGTTCTACTATATACATTTATTCAAATATACTACAAACTCAAACCTTTGCAGGACTCGTGATACATACGTATGTTAATGTTATATACCTGTGCAATCAATTTAACAACGTAGACTTTTAGAGTGCTCAAATTTAGGTTTCAACATATTCAAAAATGTATTACAGATTACTGTAATAACACCATAAATTTATGCATAACATAAAAGCATTTGTTTCAAACCAAGCTTCAGTTAATTCAAAAACCATTATAAAAAAGTTGCCTTTTTACGCAATAGTGTTCAGGGTATTTTTTAGTAACAGTGAAATCGATTGCCCATGGCATAATGCATGTAGCTCCTTTCCAATGGAAAGAAAACATTGCATTAAGTATATAACGAATTTTGATGCTTTAGCATAAAAAGGCGAGTAATAGAGTATAAGTAAAAAGGTTATATTTCTCACAAATTTCGCTCTACCGGCACTTGTGAACGACAACGAAATGCACATTGCTATGCATGTGATAGAACTCACAAAAATGGGCTTAAACTGAATAATGCTACTGGAGTTATAGTAATACAAAACTCACATTTAAAGCAACATATTTTTCATCTAATCTATTTCAAATAAAATCACCATGGTGAATGTATGCTTACCCTACATAACCGTGTACATTATTCCATGGATACAGGGCGTGCTTATTGATTACAACTTGGTAACCAAATATAATGAGTGCTACACGAATGGTGATGCGCCACAGAGTACATGTAGAGAGGGCAAAGTACAGGACTAACTATTGTGCGGTTAAGTCATGGTTGAATTAGTATTTTGGAGAAGAAGAAAAAAGCTAAACCAAAACTTTTAAGGGAAGAAATTTTGAAAACTTTAATATGGCTGTATATGATCTGTCTAAAGAAATGCAACCAAATATTTACAATATGGCAAAATGACAAAACAGCTAGCTTCATATTGTACGAGTATTTTTACATGCATCAAATGTCGTAAAACTATCTCAAAAGTATACATTTTCATTTTAAGCGTTTCGTGCATAATGACAAATGGGATTGTGATAGACTGTGGTTTACTGTTTGGATATTCGAATCTGTTGGCTATCTGTCTGGTCAAATAAGCATTAGGTATCACCACGAGGCTTTGATGAAATATTTGCGGAAGGTACCAGAAAATCGAAACGCCTTGACATTATTTTCCTTCATGATGATTGATTCATTGCGTGAAGTTGAATAAGGGACAAATGGATATTCAGCATTGGCTCAACTAAGCCTATGTATACATGTATGCATGCATAGTTAATGGTTACTCTCAAATTAAAAGGCCTAGGCCAAAGTATTGATAGAATTGAGACCAATTCTGCAATTCCAACACCGTGCTTATACTATATATATTAACAGCATGTAGAATGGCCAAATATATCCATCTGTCATGCTGCCATATGAAATGCTCAAGTCTATTAATCAGCCCTAGAAGTGCACATCCAACTTGTGGCAATATCAATAGTAAGCATGATCGAATTTACAAAAGGTGCAAAACCAATTATACTCAAACGCAAGCTAGCAAAAAATCAAACCAAGGTCAAAATTATGATGATTTATATGCAACTATTATACTTTTTTTTTAATATAAAAAATGTATCTGATGAACCTTGTCATTTTATTTGTGGCATATGCATGACGCAGAAATACCACATAACTAACTTAAGCGTGACGAAACATTTCCACTGAAAATATGATAAACAAATTGACTTTGAAGATAGTAAATGATTATAATGTATCGCGAATTCATTGATAATGCTGGAGACTAATCTTGAAACACATTTTGCTAGCTCTACTTAGGAATTCTCACACTGTCTCGGGTCACAAGGAAGTTGCACTATCCATTACTGTAATCTTAACTATATCAATAAGCACAGTCAATAAAAAGGTATTGTCATTAACGAATTTTACTAAGTGATCACGTTATGATCATTTCCATATAAACTGTACCAGTCTTATGAATGTGATCTAATTTATTTGCCTACGGTTGGTTGACTGATTATTTGCATTTATTTATAGATTCCCACGACTCTATAAAGTTGCTTGAGATGATTCTCAAGATGAGATCGATATTTATGCTTATTATATATATCATTAAGCTTTCGTTAATCTATTTCCAACCCTCAAGGATGGAAGGTTTTTTTATATATACGAGTATACACTCGTAGTTCGTATGAATCTTGTATTCAGAAAACATACAAGTTAAGATATTATTCGCCTAATTAGTTTTATACCGGTTCAACCTAGCCCTGGTGGCGTATGAGCCTTTAATCGTACAAAGCTAAAGGCAGAGGATGCTGAAAACCACTAAAAATAATTAATTTAGAGTAATTGAGCCACATTTTAGGTGTTGAACACAATCATATATACATGTATAGATTCTGGATCAGCAGATTCTGGATTTATTACACTTTTATTAATTTTTTAAAATCGTGATTTTCAAAAAATTAAAAGATTATATTCGAATTGTGTTGTTAAACGATTGTAATTTATACAATGTATTTTTTGACAGTTGTATTTCAAAGAACATTTTAGCAGAAACAGTTCACAACACAATTCAAACAATCTTTCATTGATTCAGAATCGCACTTTTTAATTTTAATAAAGTGTATTCAAAAACCTTTTCTTTTTATTCAGAAATCGTATCAATATCTTTTTATATTTAAACATTCATATGTGCATATATGCAAAATTAAATATAGTCCGCTATAAAACATCAATTTGCATTAATTCCAAAATCAATCATAAATAACTAAATTTTTTACTATAAAAGTTGTTAACTTGAAACATAAAAAAAAATGTTTGTGTTGCAAATTATGCTATAAGGTTTTTAAAAAAACTGCATTCAAAGCATAAGGTTCCGTCGGGGTTAGAAATTTGAAGACCACTGATCTAAAGTGCTATTTATGTGAATTGAACGTTTCAACCATTGCTGAAAACTGCATCTGCAGTTAGATCCAATTACTATACTAAACTGAGATGAATCTCTGTATTCAAGAAACGTATTTTGGATCGATCAGATGCCCAAGTTCATCAATGGTGGATGTTGAGATCGCATACTGGCTCGATCTCAAACTTCAAGTACGCTTACAAATACAGGTGTGCCCCCAACTGGGATCCACTAAACTCGCAAATAATTTATGCGGTATTTGACAACGATAAAGCTGCAACGCGGGGGAGTTTCCTTAAAATGGCACGTTTTTTGCCACCTGAAGGAATAGTTTGTTTCTTCTTCACAGATGAGAAAACATCAGCTGCATGGCCATACAATAAACTCTCCAAGTCGTGGCAGAAAACGTCTTGCACAGCAGCATATGCAACGCCACCTCAACGTACATTATCATTGCAAAGAAGAGAAAAATGAACCAGGTGACAAGATATGCTGCATGCGCCTGACAAATGACAATAATTATTTAAATATTTATCTAGACCTCGTTTGCGTTTTATAACGTCATTGGAAACACGGTTATCCAATAAAAGCGTGTCTTTTATTCATGCAAGCCGTTACACACCACGCACCCATATAGACTGCACTCGGAATATTGTTACCTGAGTGTATGAATGCAGCAAAAGCACGCAACAGAAATGCGCCACATTGTGAATTGCAAAACAGGCAGACTTAAATTGAAAAGAAAAGTAAAAAGGCCTCATGTCGATTATCACTGCTGTTAAATAATTGATAGCTTTGAATAAATTATAAGTGCGGAATTTAAGAGCGTACATGCAATGTGCAGTTCTACTTTTTCAATTATGCGTGAGAACTATGCCAGTGTTATGCGTCGTTAAAAAAAAAGCTTGCCTTGTTCACTTTACTATATATGTTCAAACTTCATTATCTTCGACAAACAGTGAATTCGAAAAGGTGCCAATAATCTGAAATATTTATGTGCATTGCTTTATCAAGCATGTTGGGAATGACTGGTTTAGGTTAACGAAAATCTGGTACTACCGGTAGTTATAATTTTTTTTTAAAAAAACCAATTTTAAGCCATAGAAAAAACTGATAGAATTACTTTCAATAACTTCTGGTCTGTAGATTCGAAATGGAATCAACGCAAGTATAAACAGCCCACATGCAGAAACACTCAAGAATCTTTTCAGTGAATTTATTATGTTTGCATTGTAAAAGGGTCTTAAAAACGGCATGTTCCATGAAAACAGTGATTATGTACAGCCAACAATTTATTTCACAATGCCAGCATGCAGATCACAACATGAAATGAAACATTAGATTAAAATTGATTTGTAGTCGTCATTTTACAAACAAGCGGCAAGTTCCGGGTTTGTATAGAAATATATCGATCTGGACCTAAACGCATACAAATACTGTACATGTCAGACAATTCAGAAGCGTCAGTCAACAAGTAAACAACACATAAAATGGGTATACAGATGTATAAACAACTCTAAAACCACATGGATGTTTTGTCCAAAACATGTCAAATGCGATTAAAGATCAGTTTAATATGATTTGGCAAAGTATACGGGAAAATGGTCATTGTAATTGCCATATGCTGGGGAAAAAAACCAATTTCGCAATGAATGTCCTGCATATTGACAAATACTGCTGCACTTTTAAAATATATATATTTTAGTTAACGATCACGGTATTTTTACAACGTGTCTTTTAATTTGATTTTGATTGTTTCTAAAACGTACATATTTCCACGTTTTCAAATTAGTGATAAATTTGGCTTTTATCAGGCCAGATAAATAGTAGATGATAGAACTATGTACATACAGACTTTACTTCAATATCTATGCTGAATGTGTATCTATACAGCAATGGATAAACTGCATGGCATAGAAGATAATTGCATCTTGGCATGCCTGTTGGCCAAGTCAATTTAGATTTGACATGAATGTGACATTTGCCACAGGTTTTGGCATTTCTCCCTGTCATCAGGTTTATGGCTATACATCACTGTCCCAAGTCATTAAGCCAGGCAAATGTACAAATAATAAAGAGAGAGACTAAGATGACAAATTTCAAATTACAAAGACAAGCTAGTGGCAAGTTATACTCGTTACTTGATGCAATTAAAAGCAAATTAACAGTAAACACCTTTGACTCCTTCATGCTATGAATAAATAATTAAGAGCCGGATGTAAATGAACTTCTAGGCATTAAAAGTTCCTTCTTTCACGTCCAAACGAAGCGTTGTTCAATTTCAACAATTAAAGTGTGGAAGAAGACCAGTTTTGATTAATTAAAACCTTAACTCGGGAATTTTTAAACAACATACTGTAGTTAATCTTTAGCCTTATTAGTGGCATTGCTAGTTGACAATACAATCTTATTTCAAAAACACATTCGTAAAACAAAAGTGAAAATTAAGGCCTCCACTTTGTCCATTGTTATTCAAATGAAGTTCAAAACAAATATAGAATCATGCTTTTTTTGCACTTTTGTGCAGCTGTCATACATTAAAATGAATATGATTTGAGGTTTCCTTCCTTATTCCATAAATAAAAGTATGTCACATACAGGCTTATCACTATCAAGATTAGAACTGAAGAATTACAATTTTACAATAAGCTTACTAAATGGTAACCGCCTGTTTCCACCATCACAATCTTTACCTTAATTAAGTAGCATCCGTTAAATTATTTAGGACACCCTGTATTATACCCAACATCTTAATTTACAATAACAAAAACTAAGCGAGGTACATCCAATACTTAGTGTGAAAAAAAATAACTCGCTTACAGTACATAACACAGCCTTATTCAAGTGTAAATGATACAAATTGCTACTAAATATGGATCGGGTGATAAGGGTTTTTTTCGTCACTCCCAAGACAATTAATTAAGGCAGCCTGACAATCTGCATCTTTCGAGCGTAGCTATCAGCAACGTTATATTTTTTGTCAGCTTATGAGTATATCTTGATGATGCTGATAATCGCAAACAGGCGCTGACATCTCATGAATACATGACGCCAACAAATTAGCATAACAAATTTGCGTTTTTAGTAACGCGACTTAGAAAACGTCAAGCCAACTTTTTAGAAAAGCGTGACTTTTCCATTAAATACCGTCATATGAGGGAACGCAAGAAACATCTCACCACATGCGAGTTGCTAATAAAATTACGACTAACTTGTCTAATAAATATCGAAATTCGCGTCCCCAACTGGGAATTATAGATTATACAAACGCAGTTGTGCCAACTGCATGCACAAAATGAACATAGAAGTCAACGATTCTAAAAATTATACACAGTTGCACACCGGCTATGTATTTTACTTAAATAGTTGTAAACATGTTCCTACATATATTGATTGAAGTAATTTAGAAGAGCAAAGTCATGCAAATTCTAATAAATAACAAGCAAAATAAGTGACATCATATTCTTAGTAGATGGTGTCAGGAGAACTATAAAGGTATTTTTATCTCCTTCTTATTGTTTGAATAATATATGTTGGCTCGTTTTTTAAGGTTAATTTAATCCATTTATAATGATTTTCATCATGGAAATATTTCATTGAATTAATGGGTGGATAATTTTTTTTACATGATTACGTTATTTTTAGTGTATTCGAAATGCTCTCATTTGCTGATAAATAGCTTGAGCAAAGTTAAAGCACAAGCACTGGTAAATTGAGATTCAAATTAGATTTAAATTCGGTTAAATGGTATAAAAGACCAGTTTTCAGTATTACTAAACTTAACAAAAGTATTTGATTAAATTAGTCGATTAACTATTCCTTC
>JAUJYV010002400.1:0-12767 GCA_033995625.1 Ophyiulus pilosus
TTATACAACCAAAACAGAATTTGAGTTTAACGTCCATTTTGCTCGAAAATGGAATCCCCAATTCGAAATTGGAATTTACGAAACCGAATTGGAAATCGCAGTGTGTGAACACTGTATCCGATTTGCCTCGATTCAGTTAAAATTCTGAATCATAAAAAAAAACCCATCGTGTGAACGGGGTGTTAAGGTTTACATAAGGGGGACTACAACTGGATGTTTCCCTATGAGGAAAATTTGAAAACACAATTGTTAAAAATCTAATTAGAGTAAAAGAAATCTAAAAATTGATAAAAATAAATTATTTTTGCAGCTAGTGCATGCATATAAGTGTATATTTTTTTAATCAGAAGGGATTTTTTAAAAAAAATAATACCTTAAAATGATTTTCATTTTCAAAGCTAAATTACCACGCCTGTGCCTGCTGCCACCTTGTGGCTGTTCATTGAACTTTCATTACATTTTAGCATCAAGTCACTTTTACATACAAATTACATAGTAAACGTACACAGATATTTGAAAAAATTGTTTTAAAGTAATAAAATGGGTAATTTTGAATAAAATAAAACCTTTTGCTTGCAATTTAATGGTGTTATTTGTTCTGTATTTATGTTTTCAAATCCAACTTACAGGAAAGTTGTGAAAAGTATTTTTTGGCAATGTGACCACCAATGCAACCCCCACATTTTTCCTAAGCAGAAAACCGCCATTTTCAAACAAGCTCCATGTGCATGTATTGCAAAATCGTCAAATTACATCAATCAGAGGATTGTTTATATTATTTTTCATTTTTTGTACAAGTTTGCATCCGAGCAGTATAATGAAAATTGAAATATGACAAAAATCTGTGTTTTCAGTCATTTGTTTTCTTTGACATGTCAAAGTTGCAAGACATATATTCTGATTTGTCCAATTGACCTCGTTTTGACCTCCAATTGACTTGTGGTGACCCTTGCTACAGGAGGCTGTTTTTAGACCTCATTCAACATATGGTCAGCATTAATTCTTGACCCACATGGTGACCCCTTTTGCCTCTAGGACCCAGACAATGGGCACACACAGTTTTGCAAAGACCATTGTGGCTTCAAAGGCATTTGTCCTACATATACTCCTTTCACAACCTTGAAATTGGAAACGGGTGAAACTGCGTCCCCTGCGACCCAAGATTTGGTGGGCAGCTCTGAGATGCGAATATTACTTTATGCATCACGGAGAGCAAACCTGCATATGCAGTTCCCAAATGGGGTCAAAATAAATAAGGCATGTTCGCAGATATGCAACGGAGTGTGGTGACCAACGCGCAGTAACAGGTGGTCTGATCCGTTCTCACGAATCTGAATATCTGCGATTAAACTGGAGGAGATATTTAAAACCTCGAGTTAACATGATTTTGCTGCCTAAAGACCTAGTTGACACTGCATCTCAGACAGAAGGAGGTCAGAAATTAGCATACCAGGAATGAAATTGTGAACTTTCCTGACTTTTCCAGTTTACAAAACAAATTCCCTGACCATCCTAACGAATAAATATTAAATATATAAATAAATAATAAATATATATACACTCCCCGACAAAAGTCCTGCAACACGTCTGATTTTGCTTACACTTTCCACTTAAACTTAAACCTTTTTTCAATCAAAATCACTTCACACATTTTTAATGAACAAATCTATTCATTGCAGTTACGTTTGAAATAAAAACTTGTATTTAATTGATATGCTCGCACTTACAAAATATGCAAATTGGAATTTGGAACATTGGAATTTGAGACGGAGGAATTAGATTGGAATTCGTGAAATGTGTATTTATGGGTTAAATACCCTGTAATTCGTCATTGGCATCTTACTACAATCTACTACACGATGGCAGCAAGCTGCACTCCAATTGCAAAAGATATCAGACAATTGATTATAAAAAAGCATTCTGAAGGAATGTTGAAGGCAACAATTGACAAACAAATTGGAATTCACTGTTCTTCAGTTGGTAGAATTATCAAAAGCTTTTAAGAAACAGGGAAATGTGAAGCAAGATAAGATCAGGTCGCCCAAGGTACACAAATACAAGAGAAGGTAAGGTACTAAGAAGTCTTGTAAATACTTCAAGAAAAGATTCTGCAAAACAAGTAACTGACAAATGGACCTCAGTCATCAACATGCAGGTCAAATAAAAATTGACAAGAAGACGCCTAAATGATATGGGTTATGGATTTCGAGTTGCTAAGAAAAAAAATGATTTTAACATGTGCCATGAAGCGAAAAAGAATTAGTTGGTGTCAAAAGTACAAAAATTGGACTGCTGAAGCGTGAAGTAACATAATCTTCAGTGACGAGTGCCGATTTTGCCTATTTAAAGATGGCAAAACAACTGTAACTCGAAGGAAAGGTGAAGAATATCATCCAAATTATATTTCAAAGACTGTAAAATTTGCACCTAGGATTATGATGTATGGAACCATGACTGCAAGAGGTCTTGGAGACTTGAAAAGTGTCAAACAAAACATTAATTCATGTGTTTACATCGATATATTGGATCAAAGTCTAATCCCTACTGCAAATTATTATTTCCCTAATGAGACGTTCGTATACCGCAAGATGGCGCACCTGCTCATACAGCAAAAGGAGCAAAAATATATTTTGAAAACATGGGAATTGAGGTCTTGGATTGGCCAGGGAACTCTTCAGACTTTAATCTCATTGAAAACATTTAGGGCAGGATGAAGAAATGTCTTAAATTAATAGGATCGCAAACCATAGCGGATTTGGAGAGAAACACGCGAGATATGGAGCAAAATCACTGCAGATGAGTGTGCTAAATTAGTTCACTCGATGCCACGACGAATTGATACAGTATTGAGAACCAAAGGTGGAGCCACGAAATACTGATAACATTGTGGAAGGACTTTTGTCTAACTTTTGCCGTTGCAGGACTTTTGTCCAGTGTCTATTTTTTATTGCAAACATAACTGCAATGAATAGATTTGTTAATTAAAAATGTGTGAAGTGATTTGATTGAAAAAAGGTTGAAGTGATTAGATTGAAAAAAGGTTGAAGTTTCATTTTTCGGCGGTTTCATAACTCTACATTTTATTGTTTTGAAGATATGCATCATTAAAGTGGAAAGTGTAAACAAAATCAGACGTCTTGCAGGACTTTTGTCGGGCAGTGTATATGTAAAAATTATTGAAGCTTTCAAAT
The DNA here is from genome assembly GCA_033995625.1 of Ophyiulus pilosus. NCBI lineage: Eukaryota > Metazoa > Arthropoda > Diplopoda > Julida > Julidae > Ophyiulus > Ophyiulus pilosus. Next base: position 3,192 of record JAUJYV010002400.1, read on the forward strand.
ATAATAAGAATGCAGTACATTTTGTTGTACATTGAAGGTTCAAAACATATTAATGATTAAATTTTGCAAAATACACTTTAAAGTTAATATTCAATTATTGAAAATTGAGACCATTGAGACCAAGCACTGTGCATTGCATAAAATGAGATACACTACATTTTGCACATTTGCCCAACTGCTAAAAGTATCAAATTTCGAAAAAAACAGTATAGAGGTCATTAATTTTATTATAACCACTTTAATATGAAATTTCAGAAAATTTGTTCAGAAAACAACGTCCTGTCGTTATGATCGTATAAAAGTTGTCACTAGGGACCAGTGGGATCATGCCCATTGCCCATGCTGGATATGTGGAGCCGTGTTACAAAAGCAAATACCTGTACTAGACTAATAATTAAAGTTTCAACCTAACATTGAACTTTCGAGGAGATCTGAGTTTATTTTTGAAACTTTTTGAAAATTTTTGAAAGACGCCGATGGTCGAGTGGGTTACGTGCTCGCCTCTCGATCCTAAGTTGCGGGGTTCGCTCTCCGGTCGAGGTGGGAATTTTAACGGATGGGAAAAATTCCCTGAGTGGCGGCTCTTTCGGATGAGAGTTTAAACCGAGGTCCGGTGTTGATTGTTGCACGTTAAAGACCCCTCGAGAGGGGGTGGAAGTCCCCCCTCGTAGGCAAAATTTCAAATAGGCCAACGTTAAAATTCAACAAATAAACAAACAAACAGTAGGAGCATTCTCCTAAAATTGAGTACGACCCCCCCTACCATATGGCATTTATATGCTGACTGTAGGGTACTGAATTGAATTGAACTCATACTTGGTACTCGGTCATAGAGGATCGAGTATGAGTAATTACTGTGATATCCCGGGTAAGGTATCATGCATGAATAATAATACGCACAGACAGTATCAGTACAACAGACCTTTAAATATAGAAATATAGCAAGAAAAGAGATACAAGAAAAAGAGGGGAAATTCAACAAACAATTACAAATCTTGTTGGTGATTTCGTTGGTGGTCCGTCCTAGAGTCTCGAGAAGGCTTCTAAAGCAGCCACGGCTCCACACCGATAACGGCTCCTGGATTGACCGGATCCAAGTAGCCAGAAATTGATAAGACGTGGAAATAGTGGGCCAAAACAGTAGCCACTGTTTCGGGCCCCAGCGGCTCCCAGTTGGAGAGGAACGCCTGGAAGATCGGGCCGAGTGTTGTCCAGAACTCCGGCGGCTGAACCTCAAGAAAATTCAGGGGCAGCATTGACCCCGGAAAGTTGGAGATAGCCACCATGACGACCGTGTCAAGGCATATCACCTCGACGTCCCCAAAGTAAAAGGAGTCGAACAACTCCAGAATATCCGCAAAGATACCCTCTCCGTACTCCTCCTGATTGTTGACAGATGACATTTTGAAGTGAGCAATAGGACACATCAAAGGCACGGAAACGAAGAAGGGCACTGTAGCACAAACCCAATCCATCTTGAGCACCAAACAGAACTTGTTGTACGGTGACAAACGTTTGCAGTGATGGCTGCCTGCTCATTGACACGTAGTGCTATTGATCTGTGTCATAATTCCGTTATCCGGATGTCAGCGCAAACAGCAATTAAGAACTTAAGATGGCCACCAGTTGTGAGAAAAAAGCGGAAATCCCCCGAAAACACATGTGCGCAGGGTTAACGACGTGAATGACGTCACCTGTTGCTCGTGGAAGATAAACAGTATTTCAAATAAAGCGCTTGCAGAAGTGGTGCCATCTAGTGAGAACAAAGTGCGACACGTGTAAAAAGTGAGGTATTCAAATATCTCTGGATCCAGAAGTCATCAGAAGATGGGAATAACATCAAAGCAACGATCAGGACTTAGAGAACCTGAAATAAACATTCTTAGGACCTAATGGACTAAGACCTCAAACATTTCAACAAGTATTCTGTGATTGGTTGCTCTCTTCTCTTGACCTAAATAAATTGGTGACGATGAGCGCGATGAGTCGTGTGATGAATCACCAAATAAGTAGTAAACAAGCTGAAAGGTATAAATAGAGTAGATATTTGGGAGGATTTATGCAGACCATGAATGAAGATCCCAGACATCAGACGTACCGACCAAATGGTAGGAATCCAATCTCTTGTCATGTTATTATTTTGGTTATGGGACTTAGTTTATCATAGCTGAGCTGATTAGTGCTGAATAGTTTCCTCACTTGACTGTGAACTTAGCTTTATCTGAGTTTGGACTTGGCATTACTTTACTTGTATGTGATTGGAATGTTTTTCGCATTGTTAATTGTATTGGGATTCTTTTAATGGATTACTTCATGACTATTGGTTTTGCATCGAAAAATAAAGAATTGTATGAATCTTTAATCATGTTGCTGTGATTTTACCACGGGGACCCAAAACACTTTCGAAGGATATTTTATTTCAACATAACCTCTATGGATGTGTTAACCGGGACCTCTTTTTATTCGGACGGGCAGCGGGTGACACTACCATACCAGGGTACTCGATACCTGATATTAGACTCCCTAGTGTGGGCATATGATAATGATATATCTATGGGTTAGGTTTATCCTTAATCAGAAAAAATCATGGAGAATTATAGAATGGGCCTTTATATGTTCCAACAAATTTTCAGGACACCCTACTTTTCAAAAAATTAAAGATCTCTATGAGGGGCTGGTCTGGGCTAAAATTGATACTGTGATGTCCCGGGTCCCTCTGTTAAGATGATAGTAAAGAAATAACTTGACAAAAGCTTAATAATACAAACTTTATTAATAGCCAAAATGGGAAGGGTACATAGTTAAATGTGATACAGGGAAGAAAGCAAAATCAATCAGTACATAAGATATAGATGAAACAATACAAATGTTGGCAATCCCGTTCGGTCCTACAATGGCCACGGCTGGACCCCGATGATGGCTCCTGGATCCACCGGATCCAGACAGCCATTGTCCACAAGAACCTGGAGATAGTGGGCGAAGACGGTAGAAACCGTCTCCGGCTCCCAGCCCTCGAGAAACATACGGAAGGCCGGCCCTAGCACCTCCCAAAAGATAGGCAGAGGGGCTTCAACGAAGTTAAGGGTCAACACGGACCCCGGAAAATTGACACCGGTCAATACAACTACCGTGTCCAAACAGACGACCTCCAGGTCTCCAAAGTAATATGATGAGAAAAGGTCTAAGATGACGGCGAAGGCAGCTTCACCGGCCTGCTCGTAGTGTTGGGCCATGTCTGACAGGCAGAGAGAAGACATCCACTTGTTTGAAGAATGAGCACCTAACAAACACCAACACGACACTGGATACAAAGGAGAACGAACCACTGGACGACACGAAACCGGGCACAAGACACCGTGAAGAAAACAACCGAAAAACACCATGAAAATCACCAAAGAACAACCGTGAGAGCGAAATGTAGCCGATGACAATATACAACCGTTACATCCAGGAATACAAGTGGCAGTAATGGCCGCTTGTTCAATGACACGTACGGTTAGTAAAATCGAAGTCATTGAAACTACACGAAAACAATGAGTCTTACACCCATTTAACGGATGTCAAAGTAAACACTAATCTAAAATTAAGATGGCGGCCAAAGTTGGGGAAAAACGGAAATTCTCCGAAAACACATGTGCGCAGGGTTAATGCCATGCGTGACGTCACCTATTGCACATCGGAAACAAACAACTTTTCAAATCAAGCGCTCGCGGAAGTGGTGCCATCTAGCTACAACAAAATGCAACCCGCAAAAATGCGAAATATTCGAATATCTCTTGATCCGGAAGGCATCAGAAGATGGGACTAATATCAAAATGACGATCAAGACTCAGGGAACCTGAAATAAACATTCTTGGGACCTAACGGACCAAGACCTCTACCATTTCACCAAGTATTCTGTGATTGGTTGCTTTCTTCTCTTGACCTAGTTAAAATAATGACGAAGAGCGTGATGAGTCGGACGATGAATCACCAAATAAGTGGTAAAAAAGCTGAAAAGTATAAATAGAGTAGAATTTGGGGAGGAGTTAGGCAGACCACGAATGAAGATCCCAGATGTCAGACGTACCGACCAAATGGTAGGATTCCAATCTCTTGTTATGCTATTATTTTGGTTATGGGATTTAATCTATTATAGCTAAGTTGAGTTGGGGCTTAGAATAGTTTCTTCAGTTGAGTTGGGACTTAGGATAGTTTAAGTTGAGTTGGGACTTAGGATAGTTTAAGTTGATATGAGATTTGGTATTCTCAGAGTTTGAACTTAACTTTGCTTCTATTCATTGGAATATTGGAATGAATTTTGCAATTGTTACGTTTTAATTATACTGGGATTATTTTTGATTATGACATGATTATTGGTTCTATTCATCAAAAAATAAAGAATTGTACGAATCTTTAAACATGTCTGAGTGATTTCACCACGGGGACCCAACACACTTCCGAAGAAGAAGTATTTCAACATAACCTCTCTGGATGTGTTAACCGGGACCTCTCGTTAATCGAACGGGCGGCGGGTGACAATACTAAGGGGACAGGGTGTTGATGTGGTCAATTTTTGAAGGAATTTTGGGGATGTCCTTTCTGAATGGCACCATAGTATTTTAAATTATTACTTATAATTATATATATGGTGAACAGTAATGTCAATAGTGTTTGATAAAGTATTTCTTGGTATTAAATACTTATTAGTGAATTGTTATTTACAGATCGATAGGTTTTTCCTCTCCTCAGCTCAAAATTTAGAAGAACTTCTGAATAAGATAGCAACATGTAATACATCACAATTTTAATGCAGATAAATTGCATTTCAAAAAATGAAAATTCCACTTTTAATGCAAAAAAATGTCTTTTCAACCTTAGAAAAATTGTGTTTTTATCTTAGAAAATTCATACTATTAATGTCAAAAAATCATTTCTAGAGTTAAGAAATCACACTTTAAATGAAAAAGTGTAGAAAGTGAATGAATGGGCCATTAATACAGAAGGGTAATCAGTAGTTTTAATAATTTCAAGTTAGGTACGTGTATACAAACTTATTAACCAACAGGTTAATATGTTAAAAGAGGTTTGATACTTTTGTTAGTTTTAATTGTAAGGGCCCACTCAAAAAGAACATCCCCAAAATTCCTTCAAAAATTGACCAAATTGACCCTCTGTCCTATTTGCTGTGTCTATTTTATAACCCTTCCCAGATTTCCCAAAAACCTTTTGTTTTTATAAAAGGTCACCCGAATTCAATTTCAAACAATGGAATACATTCGTGACATTCCAGATATCAATGGGCATAAACGATAGGATCATACCATGACATTGATATCTGGAATGTCACTAATCAACCATTTAAATAATGGTTGAGCCAATGCGCAAAGTGCTAGTTCCTTTAGTGGCAAAAGAAAATTAATCCTATAACAGTTCAACTAAATTTACTTGTGCGTATGAATTATTCAAAAATATGATGTTAAAATGCATAACAACTTCTTGTCTTCTCATCTTGCTCTAATAAATTGTTTTAGAACACAATTTTCAATAAATGGATTGACTTCAACTTTTTGCAATCAATGACTGCTGATCAGCTTGAATTCACACAAACTATTATTAAATACAGATTCCCTTGTCATATCTGAATTAAAAATCATAACCAAGTGTAATTAGTTTTTATAACTCAGTTTAAGTAAATATTCCTGTGTTCAAAAAATCACGTTTTTGGTGAAAATCAATAAAGATGCCAAATTTTACATTTGTGAAAAAGGAAAATCTTATTTTAATAGATATTAGATATAATTATAGATTTATAGATGTAAGGTCAGAAAGGACTGTAGAGTTACGTTTAAAAACGGACGTCATGATAGTGAAAAAAAAGTCTGCGGCCAATAGGGAATTTCAGGTGAAGGTTATGTGGCAGTGCTAACGAGAACTAGCAGACGAATAATGGCCGTGATTTTTAGCGCCATCTAACGGATTTTTGCCGCAGTCGGGAGTGCTTTCATTCCCTCTGAAGGCATTGGCTGGCTCAAACTATTATTTAAGGGGGTTAGTGACGTCACGAGTGCACAAGTCAATGGGAGAATTTCCGTAGTGGTAATCAGATATGTGTTTATAAATATTTAAAAACCAAAAATTGAATAAAATCAGTTATTTTTCATTGTATTGCCTCCTTTTCTTATTTTTATAATTTTCTTTATAGATTATTTTAAAAAATAATGTTTAGGTTTACCTATTTCTCCTCGTGGCTCCCAACCTGGCCAAAAAGTGGCAGCATGTGTCTCAGGCATGGGAAACAACTTTCATCCTCTTCCGCAAAATAAAACCCACACTATATAAAAACAAAGAACAGATAATAGCCAGATAGTTTATCTATCAATAAAAATTTAAGTTTTTCAACTTGAGTTTAATGTAAATTAGATTACCACTACACAATTTTATGTTTAGAAAAATTTTAAAAATCGTTTTTTGGCCGTGTGACAACAACCACCTCCATTCTTCCCCTACAATACTATGTAGATGACGGCATTTTTTAATGCTTAAGCATTTTTCCATGTGCAATGTAATTGTCTTGTCTGTGTAAATGCCATAATCTGTAATATGGTAGTTTTATTATTACTAAATTCAGAATTTGCAATATCGGCACTTCAAGCAACTTACGAGGCTTTACGATCGTTGTCTCTAAAGCCGAGTCTCCACCAGCATCCTCATCCGTTTTTTTCAGGGGACAAATGTTGCCTTACCTAATTTCCTTCACACATGTGTGACAATTTGATGCATTTTTGATTCCCAAAGATGTCTCCAGCCTCATTTGGACGATCGCTCTGGCGATGGTCTACTTCAAAGAAAGAAAAATGAATCTGCTCTCCGGCGGTCTTCATCAAATAAAAAAATGACTGTTTTATAGAAATTACCCTGTATTAATAGATACAATAGAGAGTTTTTGCCACTTTTGGTGGATACAGCACATTTTCATACTCCTTTGGTTCTGTTTTGTGGTAAGCTGAATTTTATTAGCAACTTTTGTGGCAGAACATCACGCCTCAGTTGGTGGAGACCCAGCTTTATGGTTCATGGAGTAGCAACTCGATGAAATTTTGCAACAGGCTATACCAATCGATCACATTAAACAAACAAATAATCACCATTAAAAATCTAAGCACACGTGCCTTGTGGGACTAAGCCAAGGAGCGATTTTTATTAGTTTTTTGGAATTAAAAAAAAATTAATAATAAATGTAAAGAGAGGAAGGGGCAGGGTAGTGGCCAATTTTTAGAGGCACTATCATGATGCCAGGATACAAATGTGGAAAAGTGTCAAAACAATAGTCATGGTAGGTGACCCTTGAATTAAACCCAGGTTTCACCCCACCTAGTTTGGGTCATCCACAAATGATATCCAGGTGAGTAGGGAGGGGAAGGGCTACATGTACTTGGATATTGCTGGACAGGGGAGAATTAATCAGGACAGTGAAACCTGTCAGATTGAACACCTTTATAAAGTGAACACCTCCCTAACTTGAACACTTTTGGCTGGTCCCAGACAGCTTCCATAGAAATAACATTAGGACAGGCCTTGATACAATGAACACCTGTATACTTTGTACATTGAACACATTTTTCAGTCGCCAGGATGGGTCTAACCTCTCTACATAATACTCTTGAGTTCCCATTGATTAGACCATTGAGTTCCCAATTAAGCCCCTAGAGGGTGCTCTACAACAATCAGGGAAAATTCCCTTATTTAGTCTTTAGTAATTTTGGGTACTGGTAGCCAATTGCAAATCATAGTATCAAGCAAGATGAGCAAACGTAGCCACACGGAATTGACATTGGATAGAAAAAACGATGTTATCCATGCAATTGATATGGTAAAATCTGTAAGGACTTTAGCAACAGAATTTGGTGTTTCTGTGGGATGCATTTCTTCGATAAAATTATTTTATAAATTGGTATTAAGTTATACAAATTGCTAATTTCATAAAGTTTTTGTGAGCAAAGTAATTTCAAAGAATCAGGTTGGACATTTTTCTTTCGACTTTCATATTTTCGCATTCGCTCGTTTATTTGTATGATTTGATTTAAGTTTTTTTGTTCAGTATGATTTTTTCTAAAGAATGACTAATTCGCAATTGAAAGGGCCTAGGAATACCTCTTGCATCTAACCATTGTGTTAGATATCTAGCGTAAATCGAGCACTTACATACAGGGTGGGCCAATAAAAGTGAGAACATCTCGTAAAATGTGATTTAATCACAAAAAGTTGTTTAACTATACCCATACTATATTAAATAGTTTAATGATTTACTTACTTACATATGTAGCTATATGACGTCATTATAATGCAAAAAAAATGTAAGATTTATAATTAATTAAATTATAATTTGAAATAACTCATATGCTACGAGATGTTCTCACTTTTATTGGCACACACTGTATATTTAGATCAAAACCGTTCACAATTGAATCAGACTACTTTTCATTAGATGACATAATGTTTGTCAACACTAATAATTTGTATAATCACTCGATTGTGTTTGAAATTGGTACATTGCCATTCCTTTGATCCATCAGATTGTAATCCATGCACATCTATTACAAATTCTGGAAGGCAATTATTCACTATACGCAGAACACTATTTGTAAAGCAAATAAAAATAAAAATATCCACATTAGTAAATGTATGTGACCAGTTCTTTTCCTTCTCCAATGCTCTCTTCACCCTCATCCCTTTGACCGACTTCACTCGAGTCCACACAAGAATTTGATGCAACACTGCCTTTATTCTCAGCTGTATGTACACGATTTTCTGTACTCTGCCTGATGCGTAAACGTTCAAGTCCCACAATCAAACGATCCAATTGCACACGGCGTTCCATGGTAAACAAAAATGTTTAGTAGATGTACTCGGTTTCGGGGTCACCCTCACCCGAGTGGCTTCAGTTCCAGAAAGAGGGCACAACACCTTGGCTATACAACCGCAGGCCTTTAGAGCCACGACGAATGGGGCCCACTATTGTGGGGGTGCACCCATTACGGCCGTTCACTTCCAGCGCTGTGACACTTCTACCAGTCCAGAAACCTCCCAGATCCTCGATCCCCCGTCCGATTGACAATAGTTAACCGTTAGTACTCGACATGTGACCACTCGTCAGTCTGTGGGGGTGTTACGTTTAAAAACGTAACGTTGTTAGTCCCTTTTCCCGTTTCGTTTTCCATATATATATACACGGCGTGGAATGCGATCGTCACCCCCTCTGCATTCCGCAGATACATTCCGGGTCACCTGACCCCGGGCGTGCGTCGCATTCCACCAATAAATTTATAATGACCCTGACCGATTATCAGGGTCACATGTATCTGTAAGACCAAATTCATAACTGGCATAACCACCAGCGACACAAAATCTTTCGTCTCCTGATATGAATTCAGCCACCAGTTTAGATACAAAAACAGCAATTGGATTTTCAGATCTGTCAAAGCTAAACAATTTTACTTCATAACTATAGTGTTCAGAGATTAGACCTCGCTTAAGTAAGAAATTGATACAGTCACTATTAGTAACATCCAAAATTGATTGCTATTTCAATTCATT
>JAUJYV010002401.1:0-12764 GCA_033995625.1 Ophyiulus pilosus
GTTTCGCTTAACGAGTGTTTCGCATAATGAGCAAGACTCCGGAACCAATTATGCTCGTTATGCGAGGTTCCACTGTACATATTTAGAGTTACAAGAATAATAAATATTTGGTCCACAAATTCTTCAATTGTAGGTTTTACAAATTGATTGAATCATTGTATCATATCCAGTTTGTGAAAAATTAATTTAGGTATATATCGATTTCCCCCCTCTGCATGGTATTGAATTTAATGTCTATACTACATAAAGTTATGAAAGTTTAAAATTCCAAAAGGACATGTGTGTTTGTATTGAAGAATCTCATTGAATTATTCTAAAAACTTGCAAATTTTATACAATTTTTCATCCACATCCAGCACAATTAAACAATATTGTTAATTTCTACTTATTTAAGGATGTCCAGGACGAACATTCTTGTATTTGACACATATTACAACTATGTACACTATTATACATTGTACACTATAATACAATACATAATACAGCACATAATACAATCTTTAATAACCAATGTCCTTTCTATTACTACGTTATGTAGTAAATCAATACCTAGTTTCATTGTGGGATGATGGCAAAGATTTGATTAAACTTTAACGAAGACGAGTACTGCAAGTTGGAAATAAATAGAAAATCGAGTGTATATACACTATAACGTTAATTAAGCGTCTTGGGATTATACCTTCAGAATCATCGCAAATATCTGACGGCATTTTTAAGCAGTGTTTAAGATTGGGAAAGTTCCATTGAGTATCTATTCTATTAATTACATTAGTAGATTTTCCCAAAAAATGCAGTATTTAGTTGCCTTGTTTTGTATAGAAACTGCATAATTAATCGCTATGTATAGTATAATGAGCACTCGGGGCAAGTCTCAGGGCCATTGTTGTCATTCAATTTCTGGGGGATAAGGTTCAGAATTTTGGGAAACATATTTAAGAGAACAGAATACAAGGTCCTACTTGCAGGAAAAGCTTTTTGCATAACAAGCAAAACAAAATGGAATTCCACTTCTATAGTTTGCACCAAATGTGAACTGTGCACATGTCAATGCAATTTACTTTAATCGTCTTTTTAGGACGCAATCAAACAGTAATTAATTTCTGAAATTAGAAAAGTAGCAGTGGTCGCAGAAACTCAATAAGCTAACATCGATAAAAGTTTCTCCAATTGTCAATATAGCCCCATGGAACGAAACGGCCTTGCAATTACGATAGGCCTAATGATGTAATTTTGATAATACAAAATAAAGCAGAACCACGAGGAAGGACATTGGTGTCGTTTTGAATACTTGAATTGCTTCATTGTCCGTTAAGTGCAAAGGCAAGGGAAAATGAAGATGTAATTAGCAGTATCCGGGTTGGGATAAGCCGTCTTTCAATATCGAAATATTCTATTCGACTATATTCTTTAATGATACAGTAATCTACTGTAATATTTCATTTTTAAGTGATCATATTTTACAGTCAAATCAGTGCTATACTGTCATTGCTGTTTAAACCATTACTGGCATTAATGGTATGAATTGTGATTTGACATTATGAAAGCGGAAAATGTGATTTATGAAACAATCCATTGCAACTTTATAACATGCCCCCAAACAGTATCTGGAAACTCAGTATCAGCTTTCAACTTGCAAGAATGAATGAAATTCTAAATTTATTGTTTATTGTTTATGTCTTGAAATTGTTCCGAATTTCATCAAATTTTTCCAGCTTTCTTAAGCTTTTAAAAAATCTCTAATCATTTTCTGTTTGTTTTTCTTCAAATTTACAAAAAAATCTCTGGTTCAAATTAAGGTTATTGAACATATAATGAGCAACAGTGTTGTGCAGTAATTGAGTACATTGAATAAATTTGAGTAACTAGTAAAGTAATTGAATACATAATGTACTGAAAAGGTATGAGTATACAAGTACTTGAATGCAAATGTATTAACTTTGAGTGTTTACAAATGTCTTTGAGTTCCAATTTATTCTGAAATTATGAGTACCAATGCAATTGAGTAACTTGAAATGAGGGTCATCCTATAGTATAAAAGCTAATTAATATGGATGTATCCTAATTTTTACATTTCTACTTAGGATCCTTTTAATAACAATTTACCATGAGTCCATGAGTACAATTTACCCACGTCTGATTACATGTACTCTACTGATCTATAGAGTATAATTTCACTGTATTCGTAATCAGTACTGCTACTCATGAGTACAATTTAGCCAAGTCTGATGGGAAACACAAATTTAGAGTGTTGTTTGAAGGTACAACCCCATGAATGTGTTGGCATTATAAACCTCATTTAATTAAGGAAATTATGTTTGGCCTAAACAGTAGGCCCTATAATATTCTGCCTTTCAGGCTATCAGATTGATTGTTGTAGCGTTATGAAGGCCAAATCCTATCATATTTGAATATAAATGACTGGCATTTGTAATCAGCAGCATATTGATTATACATACATTTATTGTAAGCAGATGATTTTCTAAATTAATTTTTAAAGAGAACTAATTTATATTTAGCTTGGCCGTTGTTTGCAATATTAAACGTTAATTTGTCTCTTGAGAGATGATAATACTATCACAGGATAATCAATTGTGCTTGTTATTATTACACGTGGCAACAGGCGCAAACAGAATTTATTAATTATACATTGTCACAAATAGGGAAATAAGGGGGAGGATCCCTTTCAAGGACCATTGCTTCATATTTGTACATATTTGTACATATTTGTCATTTGCCCAGCATTTATCAATATGAAATTCATGTTTCGCCATTTTTGAATGGCAGTTAATTATTCCCTTTGGCGCTACGGTATTGTATAGGCAATACCAGAATGTTTTACTAATTTATTTAAAACGTCCCTAAAGTACAATTAAGCGACAAAAGCAATAATTTACGAATATATATGTTTTTCGATACAGAAAATGTGAAAAATACTGGCTGGACTTGAACAGATTCATATGGGAAGGGGATATTTGAAGTACAAGTTCAATTTTTTAGGTAAAAGTGTGTTTATTAAGGCAAAAACGCCATTTTTCTACATTAAAAGTGCAATTTTTCTGCTCTAGAAATGCTTTAAAATTAGTAAAATTGTGATCTGAAGACCAATTTCAGGTGGCAGCACTACATGTACAATGAATACGGCTCGTCAGAATGTCGATTTTTCAGACCAATTTTTGAATGGTTATTTTTTGGTCGTTTTAAGAAAAAATTTCGAATGGTCATTTTCAATCCAAGTCGTGTTTTTTTTTAAACACGGGGCCATTTGGGGCCATTAGCTAATTGGGTTACCAGTGCCTGAAAGGTATTCTGACAATCCACCATGTTTTCAATATATCATAGCTCGACTTTTATAAAGAAAATTGTAAAATGCTGGATTTGCAATAAACTGATGTGAAGAGCAAAATCAATAATTCATTCACATTAAGCAGGAGGGTATCGATCATGCAATTCTTGTTGAATGCAAACAGACAGCTACCAGACTGTAATGTCTGTTCATAAGGACATGAGTGTTTTTTAATTCAATAATGACAATGATATTGCTGCACCAACCTTAGCAGGGTGCCCAAAGAGGGAAGAGTAATTTTAGAAGAAATTTTAATGAAACTTAATGGAAAACATAATGGAAACTAAATTAAGACCGTATAGTTCATTCAAGAAAGTACACCTCAACCCCCTATAAAGGACTTATTCATATTTGAAATATAGATAATAGATGTGTCATTAGAGTTGGGGGACATTCCAGACCAGAGGGGCTTAATCTCAAGAAAGCGTCCCTCATATTTTTTTAAAGTAATCTAAAGTGATCTAAATTTAATATCATTTTTTTCTTTAGTATCCTGCACTTGCTGATACAACTTCACAGTGTATCACAATAACTTTCTCCAAATTGTGACGATGGAGGGGATACCAGACAGGTAATTGCAAATTTCATTTTGGTCATTTTTACTCCATGCCATTTAATACTTTTTAGCAGTTCCACAGTTGTCAAAAATTCAGTGAATTATTTTCGATATAGGTGAATGGCTAGGCCCTCTGCATTATATCTTAATCAGCAATATAGCGAGGGTCTACCGTACATGTAATTTACCTTTAGCGTTTTTAAATATCACTCTTCAACAGTTGTCACACAATTTTGATCAAAACACTGAAGTTACTTTAGTCATAAATGCCAAACATGCATTCAATGTTATCATTTCTTCCCCCTACTTTTATATTCTTAACCTCAGCGCATATTTCGAGAATGTGCAGAAAATGTAAAGGAAACTAGCTACGCAACTCTGGAACCCTCACAGGATGGTTCGTATTCAGGATATATCAGGATGGTCCAGCGTAGGGCAGCCAGATTTGTGAAGGGCAGTTTTCAACATTCAGAGAGTGTGACAGAAATGCTCCACTCTCAAAATTGGGACACGTTGAGGTCCAGACGCAAAAAATTATCAATGGGATTATTCAAACGTTTTAATTTTTCTCCAAATTCACATCTTGTTTCCCATATATTAACGCCTAACGAGCACTCTAGGAGTAGACATAATCGCTCAAATTCTTTGACCGAGCTTCGTGCCAACACGGATGCTTACTATTGGTCCTTCTTTTTGCACGCGATTAGACGATGGAATAGCCTACCTGGCGATTCTCCTAATTTAGTTGAAATTCAGTTCAACAATGATGTCTAAGTCGCTACTGACGTAGGAGCTTTCTCCTGAAATTGGGTACGATCCCCCCTACCAAATGGCATTTATTTGCTGTCTGTAGGGTACTGAGTTGAATTGAACCTCTGTTCAAAGTAGATTACAAAATAGCTCCTCCATTTGTCAGATTTCCTTACGACAGCCATTCAACCAAGAATAAGTACACACGTTTTTTATCAAACAATAGTAAAAAATTTATTTGTAGCGATGAAAAATGCACATTAAAGCATTTTAGATTAAAAGGGGGGAGATGGGATGTGGATTAAGAACATCCCATCATATTAAAATTCTAATAGATTCTATAAGATATCTTATAGAAAACTCTGTGTCTGCAAAGATTATTCCAACAACAATCCATTCTGGTATATGTCAACCTAGTTAATAGAAGGCGCTAAAAATGGCAGCTCGGTTGAACTTAAAATTTGTCCATGTCGGGGATGAAAATTCAGGTTCCCAGTCTAGCCTGTCTGGAAGTCTTTCGATGGTAGTATTTGCGTTTCTTGAGCTAGTATCTGAAATAATTTTAAAAGTGAATTTGTTCATTTTTGAGAACAATAAACAGAGTAACAAAAAGTGAAATTTCATTACTTGAGAGGAAAACAACTGTATGCAATGTTTTTCTTTCAAAATGGTAACATTTCACTTGTTATTTCATTAAATCAAATCTTACCGATAATCTGCTGCTGCACTGGCAATTTTTTAGCAAAACCCTCTTGCATCTTCTAGTCAAAGAAACAAGAACAAGTTGTTAAGCGTGTGATGCGTAAAAACGAAAATTACACAAGCGTGCCAAATGAAAGTAAGACACCAGCATCGAGGCCCGCACCTTTTGGTTTAGTAACTTTTGATTCTTGAGCTTTAGCATTCTTGGTGGAGGAGAATAGGCCATTGGTTTTGAGCTCCCTTCATTAGCAATATGAATGAATTCGGCATAAGAGTTCTATTTGTAAAGAAAGTAGAATTTCGATTAATTAATGACTGATTGTGTTTAACGTCGGTGAAGAAGAATCACCACAGATCCTACCTGACACGCTGCCGCAAAACCCTGTTGTTGCAGAGATTTGTCTAAAACGTTTGGGTAATTTGTAGAGGCGTCGCCAGTCGTTTTTGACCTTTGCCTGCGAGATGCTATTCCTGAAGCTTGGTTTATCTTCTGCTGCCCTGCGATCCATTTACGGATATTTCTGTAATAGTGATGTCTTATAAGCTTGGAAAACAAAACCCCCCTCCTAGATCCGGTACTGCATATATCTATCAACCTAGGGCACATACGATAAGAACTACCGGTAATTGAAAATATGTGAAATATTTACCTGATAAAAGGAATGACCATAAAGAAAGCATTGGGGTTGAAACCAGTGACAGTTTTACAAGTTACGTCTCTCCTTGATGCTGGTAATCCACTAACAGGAAACCATTTAAAGCCCTAAAATTCCAAAAATATTGTAACATTTATTAGAACAAAAGTACCAAATTAAAAGGTGAACACTATGAAGAGAAATCAGTTTTAAGAGTTTTTCAGATTAGATATGTAAGAAAGTAGATATGCATGTAGCGAGTAACAAATTTATCAAAATGAATTGTTCATGCAAATGCGAGAAACTACATAAATTCACATCACTTGCCTTGATTTCGTTTCTCGTCATGGGCTTAAACTGAAAGTCGCTTGGTACCCCCACTATGATATACAGGCGGGTGAGCTGTTCCCTTATGTGATGCTCAATGAAGTTATTCTTGTTGATGAGCTTCCCAATGTCAAATCCAGTTTCTTCTAGCACCTAAACGAAAAAACGATCGATACTTAATTTTGGATGATTTTTTGAGGTGTTAAAAATTCAAAATTTTCAAAATTTGTAAGGCTTGATGGAGCTCTGATCTACGTGGAACCCAAACCACTGGTCCATTTTTTTTTTTTCATGCAATTTGTCAATGAAAATTCAAAACGCAGTGGACAGTAACTGACCTGTCGAACAGTAACTGACCTCTCGTACAGCACACGTATGTGGCTCTTCTTCTTGATTGACTTTTCCTTTAGGAAATCCCCAACTAGCCTTGGCAAAATAGCTCTGAACCAAAAGAACCTGGAAAACAAATTAAAAACAACCCTGAAACAGTTAGCATACAGAACATAAAATGTTTTTTTTTTTTTGAAAAATAAGAAACATAAAATGGGATTCATAAACAGATAATTTACTATATTTTCTTATTTTATATATTTTTACGAGTGTCCGTAAAAAATTGATAGAAACTATGAAAAGCAACAAAATATTAACATATCGACTCACATTTTCCATTGCACCATCGAGCATTATTGCACCGTAGGTTGGCACTGCCATTTTGTACTCTCGCCACTCGCTCAGTATGTCATCTACTCGATCAGAATGTTCTTTCAGAGAAGGAACATGATTAAATAGTGCGCAGAATATTAAGGAATAACGCAGCTGCAATGAGATATCGCCCTTAATCACCCAACACTGCAGGCATTCTTATAAATTTCTCAGAAACAGAATGTTTTTCATTTAAGGACCTAATCCGAAAGAAAGTTTTTGGAATCAGTACTGGGTATTAGCAATAGCCATTTTTCGTTTTTGTTTTTTTTCCAAAGACGATCCACTCTTCAGCTGCCGAGGGTTTGTCACGACGACCAATTGACTCTCGGATAATTAATAGTACAAACTATATCTATGGTTGTATACCAAATGCGGCTTTATCGAGAGCTTGATCTGTTGGTATCGACTTTGATGGTGTCTAAAATGTGTCCGTAGCCATCCTCTCCTTTGGATTTCACTGGCTATAACCCAGTTTCTAGAGTGTTTTCAAGAATATTTTAGATAAATAATTGCATGTTATTGATACTCCTTTGCACGATAGGGTGGTGGACGTTCTAAAAACTAGCATCAACCTCAAACTACTTGCATGCATCGAATGCAATCATTTTTAATCATCAAGGATATTGACTTTGGCGAATTCCCGCATCCCACAAGGCTTCAAGAACGCATTTTCTGGACAATAGAAATCCAAATAAAACCAATGAGCCAGCTCGATTTGGAAACATATGCGAATGGGATTTGTACGCTCCTTTGCCGGTACATTAATGATAAAACGACTGTAATGTAAAGCAAAACGATTATTGCATATTTTGTGGAAAATCGAGTGAACATGCAGAAATCCAACATGACAACTACCTGCTCAAATCATCTAAAATATCTTTCGGGATGGATCCGCTAAGGAGCACGTTAAGCAACTCCTGAGGTGATGTCTTTTCTTCAGTTGACATGGTTGTTAACTCGTAAAATTCAATAAAAATCACCGAAGACAGATCTAATCACATAATAAACACACTTTTCAGTTCTGTATATGTATGCAGACGACGTAAAATTGGTTCAGACTACAATCTTCATTGGC
Source organism: Ophyiulus pilosus (assembly GCA_033995625.1). NCBI lineage: Eukaryota > Metazoa > Arthropoda > Diplopoda > Julida > Julidae > Ophyiulus > Ophyiulus pilosus. Next base: position 8,094 of record JAUJYV010002401.1, read on the forward strand.
AAATAAGCTTGTACAACAATTTTCGAATATACCAAAATGTAGTTTTATACATGTGTATTACCTTTCAAGCACTTCCGAGCCGACAATTAAGTAGAGGTAAAGCGAATTCCAAATTATTAAAAGCGATCATGAAAATCGTGCAGAAGTTCATGGTTACATTCGCGCAAGCGCATTAACTTGTTCTGCGATTGCGCATGCGCATGCTCATACAGAAATTCTTCAGAAATTATTTGCGTGCAGAAGGAATTTGTCGGTCTGCCTGACCGCCTTCGTTTCCTAGATAGAGTGTTGGTGTTGTTTTGTTTGTGAAAATACTGTGATATGATTCAAAGCCATTAGCGTCAGGTAACGTATAGCACTGTTTAGAATGTGTATACTAAATTTTAACTGACCTCAATGTGTCTATAAACATAGTCTTCCGAGGCTTAAGTAGGGTCTCAGAAAAATCATCATTAAGTAAACTGTTCTAGTTTAGGACAGGAAACCTCCTCATGTACGTAGAAACCACCCACGGAAAACTCCTCGCATGCATGATTGTTCACAGCTCAATTGCCAAGCATGTTTTTAAATACTGGGAATTTTCAGCCTTTGCCCAGTTTTCCAGTGGGTAGTTTTTCTGAGTCAGCTATCTTGACTGATTGTCTTGATGCAATTGTACGACCTCCCCCATTATGACATTTATTCGTTGACTGTAAGGTATTGAGTTGAATTGAATTGAAAATAGAGTAGTTTTCCGTGGATCGTTTAGTCGTGCAGATTACCCAACTAAGCTTGTTTGAACCGTACACTTGTAATTCTTCAGGTGGTTGGTTCACACCACTGGCCTCTCGTCGCAAGGACCTCATGTCGCACTTAGCAGAATTTTAAGTCGACACTTTTGGTTTTCAGATAATTTTAGAATCATATTTGGTGTGCTGGGACTAATCTTGCACCTTGATATGAAAAGCATTGGCATATAGACTAGGGTGATCAGACTTTTGATACCAAAAGGGCTGCAAAAATATTTTTGACACAAAACCGACCTGCTGCCCACGAGTACTTCAAAACCGAACTCGCGGGCTGCACATTCTCATTAATTTAAGATTGCAATACTTACATTTTTCTGATTTTTAACATCAGTATTTTACCGTTGACAACTGCGTACATGCACAGCAAGAGTAAAATTATATCAAAATAATAAATTTGTGAAGGCTGCTTGTCGACCGCCCTGGGCATAGTTACAGTATTTAACTCAAAACCGTTAGTGTAACAGTTTGGGCAGTTACTCTTTGATAGATCCGACCCACACTGTTGGAGTCTTTAAGAGGAAGTTTGACAATGTATGACTTTTCATTTAGAATGTTTTATTTTTCAGAAAGGTTTTCATGGCGCTCAGTAGAAGGGAGGGATTAGGTTGTCATTATCTCGATGGTATGCCTGTTAAAATAAGTGAAAAATTCAAGCCACCTAGAAAAGTGAGTATTCATGAGGGGTATGTCCATAACCGTTGACGTATTTAGGCAAGCTTATTATTGATCATAAAGAAAGTTCAGTTAAAATTAGAACTCTTGCGTGAAGGAAGCTTATACTTGTTCATTTGCCCCTTTACCGCATTTGCGTACTCTACAAGCTTTGAAAATATGTGTAAAAGTATTCTTGGGGAGCAGACTTGCATTCTTTGCAACTTGAACTGCTTGAAATTTTGTAATTTTGCAAGTGTTGCATTTCAGATTACATGAGAAATTTGCTGTTTCTGTTTCAGATCACGTTACCTTTAAGTTATCAGCAACATTATCCTGTGAATTTGCTTAACGAAGAGGTAAGTTAACAGCGGCTTAATCTACTCGTACTTAGAAACAGGCCCTATGCATGCCTATTAATTTTTTCCCAAATGATTTTTGGACTTACAAACCAAAAAAAATCCTTCAACTTCGATGCCTTCTTCTCGTTCGACGGCTTAATTGTTTATTATTGTTTTTATGCAGTATGACTTTTCCTTGGAAAATCAAGTGTTGGAATTAGCCATGACGAAAAGGCGGGGAAGGGAAGTTGCTGAACGTGCCAAGGTAGAAAAACTAGGCGACTCCATTGAACAGTTCACCCGTATGGCATGCAGCGACAACAGCGGCAACAACTCTTGGGAGAAAAAGGAGGATGATTGCACAAAATCTTACCCGGGCACGAACAAAGCAAATGGGGAAGGTTTGTATCTGCCGAACGACCCGAATGGGAATAGCAGCCCAAAACCGGCTGGAAACTCGAACAACGGGCACGCCGTTGGCATTGCAACGTCTTTGTTGACGTCTCTGGAGCCAAACTCGATGCTCAAGCCTGTCCCGTCCTCAACCGAGCCCCTGACAGTATCAGACAAGCCAGACGTGACCTTAATAAGCAAGTTCAACTTGGAGGATTTTGAGGCCGAGTCCAGTCCGTTTGACAACGTGGCCCTCAAGACGCTGAATGACATTGAGGAACTGAAGTCGGTGCTGCAGAACGCACATTTGACTGAATCGGGGAATGGCAACGGTGACCAGCAGATGGAACACAACGGCCAAGATGTGTTAGCCAAGGAGTCCTCGAGATTTTCAAGGTTTTCGCAGCAACAAGACGAGCACCACGCATTCGGGTCATCTGCCACCAACGCCGACTCCATTCCTTCTACAGTAAGTCAATCGGGCAATGTCCCACACCCACATCATCATTCTAGGTTTCCAGGCTTTGTGTTCGAACCTTCTGTGCTTTCCACACACCTGTCCCAAGCCAATTGTGAGCAAAACCTTCCTTGCGAAAGCTGTGCAGTGACTCCTGGTGAACCGAATGTCAACGCACCTTTGGCCGCTAAAGCTAGCCCTGAGGAAGACATTTACACTTGCGTCCTGCCCCTGCTCAATTCGCGCAGCACTCCCGACTTATTGAGAGAATTGGGCTTGTCCCTGGCTAACGAGAGAGAGAAGAAAAAGAATGCGCCTAGTTCAATTCAGCCAAAAAGGTCAGGCGCTTTGGGACCTCCTAATGCCAATGCCTCAGAAGTGAGTAGAGGGCGCTTTTTTGCAAACCTTTTGTGTTGTAAATTTGACTGGGTGTTTCTTTTTCATTTATCTCTGCTGCGTGCCACTGCATGGCCTTGATGCACTGTGTTTAGCATAGACTAGCGCTATCACCGTAGAATCCATGGAGGGAATAGTTTAAGCATTTAATAGCTTTTACAGTTCGCTTTACATATTAGCACCATCGTTACAAAATATTAACTAATTTTGAAATTATTTGGACAATGAGTACATTTAAAAATCTGCAAAACATATCCAAAAAAAATAATTTGATGCGCCTTCAATATGTTTCCGAAATCATGTTATTAAAAAAGAATGGCCGCTGGAATTTTCATGAAATTTGGTATTTATACCTTCGAGCCTTATCTGTTATCCAAAGAAGTTTATTTTTTTGGAAGAAGCATTTTTCCTATCAGTATGGAAAACTATCGGCTGGTGTTGGATCCAACGGTTCAAGTCGATTTGAAGATCTTGTCTAGTGGTAAATGTTTTCCTCAAAGATTTGCATTCAGAACACCAAATACGAGACATTTGAATAACCCGATATGGGCTGTAGAGCTGCAATCCACTGGAATCCAGCAATTACTGCAATATTTTCAATGCATTTTTGCCACCGGAGAGGATTTTGAAGTGTTGGCATCAACACCAGCCGATCGTATTTTATGATGCCCAATGAAAGTAACATTGAGCTAAATCAGTGGGCCGAAAGCTATGGATTGATGGTCAAATCCGGACCAATGTGGCATTTCATGTGGCTCACCAATCCCATCGGAATATGCTGTTTTACATGAAAAATCCTATTTTTTGGCTTCACCGCCATGCAAAGTATGGTTATCTTATATGACGGCGCCCTCAAGCCCAATATCAATCGAATTTTTCTTTAAAAATACCTCATACAAAATTTTCTTCCTAATTTTTAGCTTGGTACTTAAACTTTTACTTTCATTGTATGACTTGTGGGGTCTCAATAAATAGAAATTACAGAGGAAAGGTACCTGATGAAGGCTTAACAGCCGAACCGTTTTGCGCATTAAATAAATTGAGATTCGCTGATTATTATATCTATGATTCGTAGTCAGTTGAAGTATGGAAACAGTTAGGTTTTCACACAATTTAAGTTCCCATTTGCATGTTCCTTGTCTTGATGCTCATGTCGACATTTTCATTATGTATATTTTTTTTACGCAATTGTATTGTATTGTACACCTCTATTTTTTTAATGTGAGTCCATTTAACAGATTTATCAATCTGTTTTGATTTTTTTTATATATTATTAGCAAATTGACAACCATTCTGTTGTTGGTAAAGATTCAGAGACGACTCTTGATGACGACCCCAAGAAATCTTGTGCCAGACCAAGCGCACATAATCCTAATTGTGAATTAGATGCTGAAGCACAGCAGCTCATTGGGCATATCGCCGACATGGGATTTCCCAGGGCAAAAGTTCGGATGGTCGTTCAACATGTGGGCAAGGACGATAAAAAGGTTTGTAGACAACGGGCAGAAGCTGGATAAAATACAGTGGAACCTCGCTTAACGAGCACCTCGCATAACGAGTGATTCACATAACGAGCAATATAAATTTTTAAAAAATGACTCGCTTAACGAGCGTTTGTTTCGCATAATGAGTGACGTGGATAGGG
>JAUJYV010002402.1:0-12756 GCA_033995625.1 Ophyiulus pilosus
ATTGGGTAGTTCAGTCCGTGGCTCCTCCCTTCCCGCCTCTAACGTTAAGGTTAACGTTAAGGGGTTGGCTGGCTCAAACTCTCTATTATGTTCTGAATCCCAAATGGATCAACATTTGAGACTCTGGATCCACGAGTCAGGCGACTGAGGAGGCCCCAGATCCATTGTTCGAGAGCGAGAAATCAATTAATTGGGAGGGACCTATTCCGGGAGGAGGGCAGGGGCTCCGAAAGAGGGCGTGGGTGGCAAGGGCATCAACGACTTAATAACGACCATTAAAAGCGGAATTACGTGAATGGAAGCATGAATAATGGCTTTTTCAATTTAGCCCTTGCACGCGAGGCATGTCGGGAAATGGCCCTTAACACGACGGCTTAGCAAATGTTCACCACATTTTATAAAAGAAATCTTATTATGTAGAAGTGAATGAAAATTGACTGGTGAGGTCACTGAAGCCTCGATATTATTTTACACTCGGCAGGCCGAATATGTGCAATTAACCGGTTTATGCAACTATCAGGGTTTAGCTGAATACAGTAATTCTGGCTCAAATTTTTGTGTGTGCTAAAATTCTTCTAATGGCTAAATTAGCTATCCCAAGTAAAAATTCCCATACAGTCCCAAAATAAAAATATATGAGACAAATTTAGGCATATTTTAGTGTGCCGCAACAAATTTAGGCATATTTTAGTGTACCGCAACAAATTTAGGCGTATTTTAGTGTACTGCGACAAATTTAGGCGTATTTTAGTGTGCCGCGTCAAATTTAGGCATATTTTAGTGTGCCGCGATAAATTTAGGCGTATTTCAGTGTGCCGCGTCAAATTTAGGTATATTTTAGTGTACCACGACAAATTTAGGCGTATTTTAGTGTGCCGCATTAAATTTAGACATATTATAATGTGCCGTAACTGTATTAGGCACATTTTAGTGTACCGCGGCAAATTTAGGCATATTTTAGTGTTCCGCAACAAATTTATTTGTATTTTAGTGTTCCGCGACAAATTTAGGCATATTTTAGTGTGCGGCAACAAATTTAGGCATATTTTAGTGTACCACGACAAATTTAGGCATATTTTGGTGTACCACGACAAATTTAGGCGTATTTTAGTGTGCCGCGTTAAATTTAGACATATTATAATGTGCCGTAACTGTATTAGGCACATTTTAGTGTACCGCGGCAAATTTAGGCATATTTTAGTGTTCCGCAACAAATTTATTTGTATTTTAGTGTTCCGCGACAAATTTAGGCATATTTTAGTGTGCGGCAACAAATTTAGGCATATTTTAGTGTACCACGACAAATTTAGGCATATTTTGGTGTGCCACAACAAATTTAGGCGTATTTTAGTGTACCGCGACAAATTTAGGCATACTTTAATGTGCCGCAACAAATTTAGGCGTATTTTAGTGTGCCACAACAAATTTAGGCATATTTTAGTGTACCGCGACAAATTTAGGCGTATTTTAGTGTACCGCGACAAATTTAGGCGTATTTTAGTGTACCGCGACAAATTTAGGCGTATTTTAGTGTACCGCAACAAATTTAGGCATATTTTAGTGTACTGCGACAAATTTAGTCATATTTTAGTGTGCCGCAACAAATTTAGGCACCATCGTGTTTTTTTTATATTTTAATATTTACACCGGATGATGACCGGATGAGACCCATGGAAATACGGGTCCCATAAAATGGTCCCATAATCCTATTGTATGGGGTCCCATACAGTGGGAATTTTCACTTGGGATGGGACAGATTCACCACTTGGAAGTGGCACTTAATTGGGTGAGCCATCTCAATGTGCAAATATCCGGTCACAATTCCATACAAAAGTTGCACGCAGGACTCGCAAGATACGTGCATTTATCCGGTTTCACATCATGTACAAAACTTCAGGGCATGGAGAATAAGTGCAATTATCCGGGACCTCCATCACCTCTCTTGGGGCCTGAGGGGTCTTTAACGTGCACCAATCAACGCCGCACCTCGGTTTAAACTCTCATCCGAAAGAGGCGCCCACTCAGGGAATTTCTCTCATCCGTAAAAAATCCCACCGACCTCGACCGGGGAGCGAACCCCGCAACATAGGATCTAGAGGCGAGCACGTAACCCACTCGACCGCCGGCGTCGGCATTAAAAACATGCGATTTGCACTGCCGATTTACTTCTGAACTGCGGAGAATGCAGCGAATTACTAGGAAACAATTATGTTCCGTCAACTAGTCCCTCGGCGTGTTTAAAACTAGAACTGTTTTAGCGACTGCTGGAAATACGAGTGAATTACAAAAACACCGTTAGTCTGCTACAGTTATTTTCCAAGGCGTCAGTATGTCATGGCAGCATTAAACCGCTGGAATTGTATGCTCAATGAGCATGAATGATTAATTATTTATGCAAAACTCCACATCAAGTGGAGTTCTATCGATCCCATCTGTGCCACCATCCGGAAAAAAATAAACGCCTCGCACGCTAATTATGCACCTTTCATCACCCTGGTGACAGACATTGGCATCATGTTTGTGATATGGCAAAATTGCAGGTGTTCGAACTACTGCGAACTACTCTCGTGAAAGAACCCCTGGTGGAAAAATCATTCCCCTTGCTCTCCGCACCCTCAGGTGGGGGTGAAAGTCCCCCCATTCCCTTTCCCCTACGGGCAAAATTTCCAGGTAGGTGATAAAGGCTTATCCCTGTCATAGGTGTTTGACCATCATGGCGCAGAACTAGCCTAACCCGACTTTTGCCGGGCGGCGAGACGCGTGGCGGTAACGCTAACGAACACTGAGACTGTTGGCGATAGTCCCGGGAAGTTTTCTTTGTAAAGGACCGACTCCGTGGAATCTGCTTGATTGGTTGAAGTTTAGAGGCCCAAAGACAACTACGGTCATAGAAGGCCTAAAGAATGTTGGAAATGTAGCCCCATATCAAGTATACACACGAGTCGAGGAAAGAGGAAGTGGAAGAATAAGGAGAGGAAGGTGCACGGATGCAGTCAAACTGTCCCGGCATTTGCCTGGAAACAACTGTGGTAAACCGTGAAAACCACAGTCAGAGTAGCCGACTCGTAGGGACTCTAACCTGGTTCTCCCGATTACCAGGAGAATAGCGTCCCCACTAAACCACTTAGCTGGGTGATAAAATCTGCTTGCCAGTAGATATGGAGGTTGTTCCTGTCCTACTGCACTTCTGCCATCCCTTGAAAACCAATGGAGGCGATATGACTTTTGAGTCTGACCGCACCCATATCCACAGCAGGCCCCCAAGGTAAACAGCTTCTGGCCAATAGGACAATGTAGGTAAGGGAAGTCGGTAAGCCAGATCAGTAACTTTGGGATAAGGATTGGCTCTGAGAGCTGGGACAAACGGACTGGAGCAGGAAGCGGGCGTGGGCAGTGTTTGTTTAAGCACCTGTCCTCAGGAAAAATAAACAGTAGATTTTTCAGGGCGATTAAAAAAGGAGATTACTAGGCAATTTTACCAATATAATTTCAGTTATTTTCAAAGATTTTTCCTCGCTAAAAAATGGGCAAAATGCCGAACAGAAGCACAAAAAAAACCCGATGACTGATGACTGAGGCAATGCACGCAATCCTAAAATAACTTCAACAGATGAGATTATTGAATTAAAATTTAGGCAGACTCGATAATCTGGACAAATAAAACTGAAAACGAAGCTTTAGGAATCGAAGTTGTCATAAAATGTAGTTCAAGGCCAATTATCGAACTAGTGCCATTAATGTGACATCCTGCTATCTCATTTCGTTATCGGCTGATTGAAAAGGCATAAAAAACTCTTTTGTAGATCGATACGAATACAAATAAATTAACTGAGGACATTCGTGGCGCGTTCCCGGAGTGCTAGGCAACGCTTTTACCGCAAAAATCCATTGATTTAGATATACATGTTTCAAGCCCGCCCTCATGTGCCCCGATACACTATCAATTCTTGGCTGCAGATGTCACGTGTTTGTCAGAGCAACTATCACAAAAAATAAGTGTCATTCCTGGAATGATCACACGCCAAAACTGACAGTTGACTCTTGGAATGATTTGATACTGCGCATACATATCAGAACCATATATTCAACCAAAAAGTGCCAAATTTCATTTAAATCTAAGCGTTTTTCACCAAGTTGGGATTTTTTTTATTGGGTTCTACTTTTTTATGACTCACAGTGTACGGTGGGTTCTACTTTTTTATGACTCACAGTGTACTGTGGGTTCCACTTTTTTATGACTCCCAGTGTACTGTGGGTTCTACTTTTTTTTATGACTCACAGTGTACGGTGGGTTCTACTTTTTTATGACTCACAGTGTACTGTGAGTTCCACTTTTTTATGACTCCCAGTGTACTGTAGGTTCTACTTTTTTTTATGACTCACAGTGTACTGTGGATTCTACTTTTTTATGACTCAGTGTACTGTGGGTTCTACTTTTTTATGACTCCCAGTGTACTGTGGGTTCTACTTTTTTATGACTCCCAGTGTACTGTGGATTCTACTTTTTTTATGACTCCCAGTGTACTGCGGGTTCCACTTTTTTATGACTCACAGGGTACTGCGGGTTCTACTTTTTTATGACTCACATGATACTGTCGGTTCTACTTTTTTATGACTACAATAGTACTGTGGGTGGGTTTTTTTTTCGGTTTTCCACAGTTGGTTGGTTGGTTTAGCGACTCAAAATGCCCCTACCATTCCCCACACGTGCATTATTCACATTTACCGGTCTCAATCGTTACACCTGACATCGAGTGGCGTGATGTGACATTATACTCGATATACACCCACTTTATTAAAATGTGCAATAAATTAAGTTGCAGTTCCACCACTTTCTAAATAAATAATATAAATTATTTGGCACATGTGCGGAATAGTAATTGATTTAATGATAAAATATGCCCCAGCATCGCACGCGTGCCAAATGGTCAAGGTGGGGGATGTGCAAGCAATGAATTCTACATGTAGCCCATTACAAGAACGCGACTGTTGGGAATTTTGTAACGAAATCGATGTTTTACATAATTTAAGACAGTAGTGATCGAGGAACATGCCCTCCGAGTGTAATGCAATACAATTTCTTACATTATTAAACGCTGAATCAAGTTGATATTTCACATAACCCTTGATTTTCACTTTACTGGTTCGAGACTACAAAACCTTCACATTGGTCAATTTTGTTATCCCCAAACTTATTAAATACAACCCTCTGAACACTTAAAAAATGTTTGTGCAAGACGTTTTATAAGTACGAGGAACCAGAAATAAAGAAAATTGCGTATATTTACCACGTATTTCCCTCAACGTCTTTCCATCTTCAAACGTGTGGTCACTGCACGATGTAATCGCCATTTTGTCAACCCCATTGTTACAGAAACAAGTATGCTTCATGTGACGACGCGACGCTGCTTCTCATTGGTTGCGACACACGCGGAACATCCACGTAATTTACATGTCTACGTGTAAAAACGAGAAAAATGCTCGTTAAAAATGTGGCAAGGTCAAAGATCATTAATTTAAATAACGTCACGAGTTATTTCTGAAATTTACGGCTATAGTACGCGACAGGTTCAATTCCTCGACAGGTTCGAATTCTGAATTGTTTTTCGAATTCTAAATTGATGTTCCAATTCTAAATTGATGTTCCAATTCTAAATTGACGTTCCAATTCTAAATTAATGTTCGAATTCTAAATTGACGTTCGAATTCTAAATTGATGTTCCAATTCTAAATTAATGTTCCAATTCTAAATTGATGTTCCAATTCTAAATTGACGTTCGAATTCTAAATTGATGTTCCAATTCTAAATTAATGTTCGAATTCTAAATTGACGTTCGAATTTTAAATTGACGTTCCAATTCTAAATTAATGTTCGAATTCTAAATTGATGTTCCAATTCTAAATTGATGTTCCAATTCTAAATTGACGTTCGAATTCTAAATTGATGTTCCAATTCTAAATTGATGTTCGAATTCTAAATTGATGTTCGAATTCTGATTTGTTGTTCGAATTATAATTTGCTGTTCGAATTATAATTTGCTGTTCGAATTCTAATTTGTTTTTCGAATTCTAAATTGTTGTTGGAATTCTAATCTGTTGTTCGAATTCTAAATTTCTGCTCGAATTCTAATTTGTTGTTGGAATTCTAATCTGTTGTTCGAATTCTAAATTGCTGCTCGAATTCTAATTTGTTTTTGGAATTCTTATCTGTTGTTCGAATTCTAATTTGTTTTTCGAATTCTGATTTGTTTTCGGAATTCTAATCTGTTGTTCGAATTCTAAATTGTTGCTCGAATTCTAATTTGTTATTGGAATTCTAATTTTGTTTTTCGAATTTCAATTTGTTTTTCGAATACTAAATTGTTGTTCTAATTCTAATCAGCGTATTGAATTCAGTTCGCTCTCGTTTGTGCTGTTAATTTAAAGTTAAATTAAACTTGATTAATTTCAATAACTTCTGCTCAAGCCTGTCATCAAAAGCAGTACAAACACTTGTCACATCATATGCATAAGGGTCCCTAGATGTGTTATACTAGGTCATATTACAGCAGCTAGGACACACACTTGTCTGTTTATAGTTACAGAAAAAATGGCTATCCATATAATATACAAGACAATGAACTGGCGACTAGGAATGATGGAATAAGCAAACACACGGCCATCTTTTGATCAAACAGTTGGTCTCACAAGCCCGACATCAATCAATAGTTGATCGTGCGGGAGGAGCATTATCAAAGCGGGTTTTGCTCTTAAAATTATACATCAGCATGTTGGCCACTGGTTATTATTACCATTATTATTCGTTATTCATTTTAACATGTGCGTGCTCACCTTATCTCTAGTCTGGGGTTTACGACCAATCAATATCAAAATGATGTGATATGCACAGTGACCCTCATTTAGCGCCCTCTGGAGAGACATATCTAAAGCGCCACCTACGTTTAATATTAAAATTTACATATTTTAATATTTTTTCTAAGATTCAATATATGACATACTCTCCATGCACAGTGTGCTTTAAAACATTGATGGCCATGCTATTTTACATCATTGTCCATGAAACAAAATGGCAACAGGCTATTATTGCTGAAATTGTGAATATTTCACAAATATATTTGCATATATGATGATCTACAAATAAAAATGTAATTTATACGTTTCTTACTGTGACTTTCTTTCAACGTTGTTACACAATAGGGTTTTTAAAATTTTTTTTACCCCTAAATGTGTAGTGTTTCCATTAATTTGTCCAAGCTGTACACGTGTGCCACTTTCGCTGATATTGACATAGTTTTATGCGTTATCTAATCAGGATTTGTCTAGTGTCACCTTTTTTGCTTGATTAATGTTTGTTTCCATTTCTGAAAGAAATCCATACATGAAGTGGAAACTAAACACAACATGAGGCGTGTGTCCTCATTGGACAGTAATAAAAAAATGGAAGCAAAAAAGTCTGAAAAAAATGGCTGGAAGCTAGACAAAAAGCAATAAAGAGGGCACTTAACGTCTTCAGCGTTCATTTCAAAATTAAACGCTAAAAAATCTACAAAACAGGCTATGACAATGTTTCAAAACACACAAATTCGCATGAAAGGTAAACAGAGGATTTCAGAAAATGTTGATTTACCAAGTTTTTAAATATTGACTTAAAAAGAGAACACGCCCTCCGACGTCACGTGAGCACTATCGAACACTTTATGCGCGTCCTTTTTTGTATTGACTGATAAAGAATAAGGGATTTGCTCGAAAACCAACCTTATCGTACTTGTGACGCCACACGTGGATGTGGGAATGACGAGTTGAATCATCCAGATCAAGCACCTCGTCCACAGTTGCAGGAACTCGACAGGCACCTGAACAAGTTCAACACGTTCGGACATCGACAACTTCCGGTCCGTGAGAAGTCCACGCTGTAAGTTCAAAGTTCGCGCGGGGGACATGTATTAAGAACACGTGATCATGAGGTGATCACCGGAAGCATATCCGTGAATGTTAATGGTGACGTACTGGGCGGGTATGTCAATGAAAACGTGTCGAGATTTGTTTCGTTTACCTGATCACTTGATCAGAGAATACTTGTTTAGAACACCACTTGATCAGAGAATACTTGTTTAGAACACCACTTGATCAGAGAACAGTTTCTTAGAAGATCACTTGATCAGAGAATACTTGTTTAGAACACCACTTGATTAGAGAACAGTTTCTTAGAAGATCACTTGATCAGAGAGCACTTCGAATATTTGGTCGAAAACCACAACTTTTTTGGTGGAAAAACAACTTAATTTTGACGGAAAAACACTTTTTTTTGGTCAAGAAACACGATTTTTTTGGTCGAAAAACACGTTTTTGGCGGAAAACTCACTTTTTTGTGGTCGAAAAACACATTTTTAGCGTTAAAATCAACTTTTGTTTGGTCGAAAAACATATTTTTGGCGGAAAACTCACTTTCTGTGTGGTCGAAAAACACGTTTTTGGTGGAAAAAACACATTTTAGCGTTAAAATCAACTTTTTTTTGGGGGAAAAATTACTTTTTTTGTGGTCGAAAAACACATTTTTAGCGGAAAAATCACATTTTTTTGGGTCGAAAAACACATTTTTGGCGGAAAACTCACATTTTATGTGGTCGAAAAACACGTTTTTGGTGGAAAAAACTCATTTGGTCGAAAAACACATTTTTAGCGTTAAAATCAACTTTTTTTGGTCGAAAACACATTTCTTTCGGAAAAATCACTTTTTTTGTGGTCGAAAATCACGTTTTTTGGCGGAAAAACCACATTTTTTGGGTCGAAAATCACGTTTTTGGTGGAAAAACCACATTTTTTGGGTCGAAAATCACGTTTTTGGCGGAAAAACCACATTTTTTTGGTCGAAAAACACGTTTTAGCGGAAGAATCACTTTTTTTGGTCGAAAAACACGTTTTTAGCGGAAAAAAAAGCACTTTTTTGGGGTATTTTTTGTGGGTTTTGTCGAAAAAAACATTTTTGACAAAAGTCGAATTTTTGAAAAAATTGTAAGGCCTTTGCTTTCTTTTTCAAAAATCGGTGAAAATTCGACTTTGAAAATCGGGTTTTTTTTCTTGCGGAAATGTGGAAACGAATGTCAATATGAGTTCAAAAAACCAACTCTCCCGTAAAAAAAAACCCGTGTTTTTCTGGAAAATAAAATGTCACCAAGCGTCGATTTTAACAGGAGCGACGAATATTGTACCGTAATCAAAATTAAAACTGTACTCACCAATTCTATCTGCATGGTTTCGATCAACATCCACATGCGGTAGTGCTGGCGATGGCCAATTCCCAGCTTCGAACCTCCCTGAACCTACTGAAAATTTCTATCCAGTACTTTTCAGAGTTTTAAAACATTGCGACGGTTTGGACTAACTTTAGGGTCGATCGATATTTCACATTTAATAACTTCCAAATATTTAAAGTAAAAATGACAATGCACTACAGTGTATTTTTTTTACAGAGAACTAATTTGTAAATACACGAATAATTTTGTAAAAAGATTACCTTCGAACAAATACTGCAAATGAGCGCTGAGGAACCGATGTAACGCCGACAAATCCGATCTTTATAACCAAGGATGCCAAGCAGGGTCCATCCGGCACAGATTGTCATGACTGTTTGCTGCAGCTACGAGCGTACTCAGTTTGCTTTCTGCACCTTCGAAAGTGGCAAGATCTGTAACAAAATAATTGCAACAACAACTATTTAAAACGTAACAATGACGAGGTTGTACACGTAACAAATCCAAATAACCAAAATGACTTACGCTGAAGGCGTCCAGTAATCGTAGCCACAGTTTTATTTACAATTGCAATTAGTATTTCGCCGTCCACTTCTTGGTTCTGCGAAGCTACTAGTTGAGTATCGTCCTGTTTCTGCGTTAAACAAATACAAAAGCGTAGTGTTGTCAAAATTAAGCTCGGATCAGTCCGAACACTCGCTACGCTACACCTTTTTTTAAAAATAAGATTTCCCCGTTTGATTTTGTGGTAAATTTTGCATTGTTCATCGAACTACCCGGCATTTGCCTGGAAACAACTGAAAAACCACGAAAACCACAGTCAGAGTAGCCGACCCGATCGGGATTCGAACCTGGGTCTCCCGATTGCCAGGTGGATAGCGTTACCACTAAGCCACCAAGCTCGGTAGTAAATTTATGAAATTCACATTTGTCAAAAATCAAACAGCAGTTTAATCCCTAAATTTCTTATTGGTCCCATTATATTATCTAACGAGGTCACGAGTCTTTCGTGATGGTAACACGCGTTGCATTTCATTACATTTTTTGTAATATTAAATCGAATTACCTTTTTGTGCCACGCGAGTAACTCGTCGCGAAGTACCGCCCTTAGAAGCGCTTGGATTTTGAAGCTCGGATGAATGAAACATCTGGCGGTAGCAATCATGGAAGCCGTAAGCGGACCGTAAATTCCGACACTCGTGACCAACTCTGCAATATTTGGCGTAAGCCGGAAAGGAACGGGGCGAGTCGAATCCAAGTCACCTAGATGCAAAAACACCTTTCGATTATAGCTTGCGCAAAGCAAAATTTGAGCAACTTTGTGAAACAAAGATCGCAGAGATACGTTTCAATGCCGTTATCCAACCACGCACCTGTTACATCATCTATATCAAAACGGAAATACGCAATGTTCACCATTCCGCTGTCCTGGTGAATGTACATCATGTCCGGGTTGAGTCTCGTCAAGTGCAGAGCAAATTCGGCTAATCCGGCCAAGGCTATTTGCAAAGTGAACTGAAAGAAAAGGCGGCGAGTGAAAAGTCTGCGCTCAAAGAGAATATTTTAAGAGCGGAGAACAGGTCATTAAAAATGCAAACCATTTTCCTAAAGGTCCAGTAATCCGTGGCCGCTGGAAACGATTCCATCGCCCACCTTTTAAACACGTCTCGAGGCACCATCGTCGATTGAACGTCCTTCAGTATGTCGCGCAGCACTTGGTGGCTGGCTTGCGAACCTCGCGCCTGCACAGCCGCAAATCGCTCGTAGAAACGGGCAATCGGAGCGTCGTGCTCTATTCCAGATTTCTCACAGCACTGGGCATTCGAAATAAGTATGACAATTAGTTTAAAGTTCGAACACCGGTAGCGGAAACTGAGAAATATTGGTTAAAAACTTGTATCGACAGACAATTTAGATTTTCCAAGTTTTCAGCTGCGATGTTTAGATTGCACGCCAGTTGCCGTGTTTGACGAATCGTTCTTACCTTCTTGTAAATGTCCAAAAGCGAAATGGAATGAGGGTTGTCCTCGATCAACCTCGTGGCAGGTGCAACCGCAACCACTCTAGGAACTGTAAAACTTAAAAATCTCCTCGCGGTCTCCTTCTGCTTCAACAAGAAATGGTTCAGCATACGCATGAGCTGTAAAACTCGTTCCTCTCGCCGTAATTCTGCCATGCACGAGTCCGTGACAACGAGGTACGGATAAACCTGCGAGACGAACAACAACAATGATGTTACGCACGAGAAGAACTGCCATTCGTGCACAATTTTACTCGAAAACACTAACCTTTCCGTTGTGCCCCCTAATGTACAGGCGACGGGCCGCCATGCCGTGTTTCTGAATAAGCTCCACTTGAGGCATAAAACGCGCAATTTTTACGTAATAGTGATTATGCTGGAAGCAGAATAAAAAAATTAGCAATAGTTTGTTTTAAACTACCAATGGACACCTTTTCAAATTACCTTGGGTAATAGAAACTCCCCAGGAAGTTCAATCTCAGCAGTTTGTGCCGAAAAATTGCTAAGAAAGCGACATTTCTCCTCGATTAAAAAGGACCTGTTATAATAAATAAAAAAAACATTTAAAATTACAAATAGAATTTTGAATAATTAGAATCAAAATGAACTATTGGTGAACAATAGATAATTTTATTTACTTTGGTAATGTTTTGATTTTAGCTTCCAAAATTTTTATCCATTTCTTTAATTTACTGATCAAGTTCTGGAGCTTGAGCGATGCCGGTGTGCTAAAAAAAAAGATTAGTAGAGTATTATTTCTAAGGCCATACGGTGAATATCTTCCAAAGATGTCAAAAACAATTGTGCACATCATTAGTTTATTCCAGTTGCCTCTTGATACTTTTGTGATCCACCGAAAATAGGCCTAGCATGGTCATACAATGGTCCATAGCAACCAAAGTTTGGTGAAATCAAAACTGACCAATTAGATTGAAGATTGGAGGTCTTTTAGTGCAACATTTTCAATGCCAAAATTACATGCAAATTATGCAGGTTGGGAAGATGGTAGATCAAGGTTAAAACCTTGGCAGATGAGTAACGAATAAATTAAGTGTTGGTCGAAAGCTGGTCCCAGGGGGTCCTAACCAAAGCTGAAACCCCGAAACCAACACCAGTGGCGCCCCTAGTGGCAAAAGACAGCAAAAACATTGTACTGGGTGAACCTGAAGTCATCCGGGTACGAAAACCATATTGGCAGAAAGCCCTAGATCTTCTGGGTCACCAAAATGAGACCTAACAGACTTGGACCCAATTACCAACTTAGGAAAAACAATCGCCTAACTCCCCCTACACCTTACAGCTCTTAAATGACTCAATCCATTATAAATTCAGAAAATAAATTAATATACAGGAATTGGTAATGAGGTTACTGTTACCCAGAATGCATCATAAAGGGCTTCTCCCAATCAAAAACAATCGCCTAACTCCCCCTACACCTTACAGCTCTTAAATGACTCAATCCATTATAAATTCAGAAAATAAATT
>JAUJYV010002403.1:0-12756 GCA_033995625.1 Ophyiulus pilosus
AGTAAATCTATTTTTTAATAGTTAAGCTGTCCAAGTTAGCCAATTAAAAGCTTAACTGTTAAACCTAGTTAAACAGTCAGTGCGATGAACACAAGAGATACACTAGTTTAACTGTTATTAAACACTAACTTTTAAACTCAGTAAAATTGTTATTTACTAGTTAAATTAGATAATCTGTTGTTGAATATTTAAGCTGCCAAAGTTAGTTAATTATCAGATTAACTGTTAAACTTTATTAAACAGTTTGAGTTGTTAAACTTAGTAAATCTATTTTTTAATAGTTAAGCTGTCCAAGTTAGCCAATTAAAAGCTTAACTGTTAAACCTAGTTAAACAGTTTTAACTGTTAAACTTAGACAAATTGTCCTGAATAGTTAAGCCAAGTTAGCCAATATTGATCAAGTCATTGTTAAAATCGATGGAATTTAGCGTTGTAGATGTACACGTTCTATATATCCAATTCAAATCTGGTTCTTGATAAAAGACGTCATGAATTGATGATTGTGTTGATTACATGCCAAACGTCTACGGAACACCAACATAATTTTCCTTGTGTGTTCATCTTTGCGCTACATACATAAATCATTCTGATATGTTACTGAATAACATGCATTTCCACGTCCCATTTTAGTGAAGTGTCTTATACTTTATGAGTACAGGAACTCGGTACTTCCTGGTGCGAGGTATCCGTTATTCCACCTCCGTTACTAATCCACACTTTAAATTTGAAAAATGCTTTACCCATGAACGTTTATGAAATTCTTTGTAATTAAATTTTCAGAAACTCACATTTCCGCGTATCTAATTTTTAAGAGTTATACCAAGTCATGCATGGAAACTCATAAGCCATGTTGCTTTAGATTTTACATGACAATGGAGAAAGTAGATTCTAACATTCCTCATAGATAATTAGACAAAGGAGCCCGAGTGCGCCTCTGAATTCTGATGACATTCAAAACTATGTTTATTAAAACTATTCTCCAATTTGTTATTAATCAATTGCTATGCTTGTATCGTACATAAGTACATTTATGTATTCCGAATTTGGACATCCACGTGTGATTATTTGGCACAAAACTTTAACGCTCTGAATACCTTTGACGCAAATGTTTTTGATAAAAGCCTTCCTTTAAAATACACTAGCCAGGAACAATTGGTGATCCGGTAAATTGATTTTGCCGATTTATGTATTATAATGAACATTTTGTTTGAAATTTTTCTTACAAGTTAATTGGCCCGCGTGGCACGTAGTTCCCTAATTGTTGATGCTAATCGCCAGTTTGAATAAAAAATGTTCGAGGAAACAACAGAAACACGATGATGGCATGCAGTTCAATTAAGTTACATTGTGGACCTATTATCACATGTCCCAATTTTAAATTTGCCGTTTTTTAAGACATTTTTTCACTAGACCCTTATGGAATTGAAGCACGGCAAAGAAATCTTTGATCTAAAAATTTAGACTAAATAAACTATATTCATTTGAACCTTTAGAGGTTCTATCGTTAGCTGCCTTAGCAGAACTTTTAAGGTGCTTTAAAGATCCTTAACAATTTTAAGGTTGAATAAATTCAACCTTTATTGGGGTACTTATGTTTGCAAAATTATCAGTGTGAAACTGTGTTACAAATTTGACTTCTTAGAGCTATACGTCGTATCAGGCCCTTATATGCTCATATACATCTAAATTTGTATTGTAATATTTATCTGAAAACAGCTACATGCATGTCTACTGCAGGTATGGCAGAAAATTAGAACTCATGGACATAAACAATATTATTAGTAAAAGCGAATATGCACACACAGTAATTTTAATATAAAAATATGAAGATTTTATATATGGACTTAACACAACTTGGACAAATGTGGCTATCCCAATGTATACATATTATACTAATTTATGAACCAGTGAATGATATGCCCTTTGTCTGCTGATGTATTTGCTGCACTGTATCCCCATAAATATCCATTTATGTGACATATTATATTATTTTATATTGTATATATTAAATATTCTACAGTATTTATAAACCATTTTCAAGTTGAAATGTTAACCGAATCCTGCTTGATGTAGTTTAATTGTTCCAATTCGCATTGTAATGTAATTCTCAGTTAGCACAATTCCTCAAATTTCCTATTTGTCTAATATACCAATTATATGGGATAATTCGACATATTGTGGACAACGAAAATATGGTAATAGTACCAGGAAGTTACTTTCAAGAAGTCATATTGTAACAGAACTAGTATAAAATGCATGGATTTAGAACGCGGTTTGCCAAGGAATTCATCAATAACCTCAAATTCATAGCAAAATTCCGAAAAATGTGACCTTTTTTTTCGACATCAAGGAAGCTTCCTGGACAATCCAGAGCATCTTTATTTCCTGCTAAGATTCTTGCAGAACATGCAGAATTCATTAAGATGGAACAATTTTTCAGGGCGTTTTCCCCCCCAAATGCAAGTAGTTCATCCAGTTGACCTAAAGGATAGCCACCCTGAGAGATTTTCTGTATATGCAAAGTGGGTCCGAGAGAATAGAAAACCATTGTTTATTCCTCATCTAAATGCCGTTATGCGGAAGACCCCATGTGATCTCGTGGTACAACAGGGCTCAAGCAGGGCACAGAACAAAACAATGGCGGGACAGGCAAGGCTTTATCAAAATCGTTTTGAGCGCATTTTTATCCTATTGAAAAAAACGTGTCATTGGAACGTTGATCATACGTGTTTTCACCAATGTAAACCATGCAAACCTCATTCCAAACCGCGAACACAAAGAATGGAAAATCAGAGATAGAATTCATGGACAAGACATAGAAGAAAGCGTTGGAGAGTTGCATTCAGTGAAAGTTATCATCCGCATCGGTGTTGATGCAATCTGACGAGGCCTAATTATTGGCTTATTAATCGTATTTTGAATCTATGTAGGCCTGCCTTCATGGCCTTTACCTTGCGGGACATTTTGGGGAACGTTCTATAATTGGGCACAAGAGGTTTGTAAACAATGGGCGTTCATAACTGTGCCATTTTTGCAGTGTCGACAGTGTCATGGTGAATGCACATTTGAACAAATTGGAGTAACTGCATTCATACAACTTTTCATGTTATGATCCATATATGGCAATGACTGTCATACTCAAATGTGTTTAAAAACAAAGTTGTGTTCACATATGATCATACATTCGAGTATCCAATTTTTATATTTCGATGTAATTGCCATATACGACATATATGTGACATATGTGACATGGCATATATCGCCCTATATAGTTTTTCTACATGGGTCAGAAATCACATGGACAAATAATAAAGCTAAATATGAATTTGGCAAATGCAGTATAGGCCCCTATACCCTCTAGTACATGTCAGCAATGGGCATGCATATTGATATATTCGCATATAGGACCATGCATTGAAATTTCTAAATTAAATGCATATATAGACCATGCATTGAAATTTCTAAATTAAATGCATATATAGACCATGTACAGTTTTAAAGTTCTGTGCAATAGATAGACAATTTGCAAAGACTGCATAATTCTTAAAATTTCTCAAAAAAGGCATTGAAGTATGTGGTGAAAAACATGAGCACATTTGAAGAAAACATGTTGGGAAATATTGTCCATAATTTCAAATTTTCCAAAGCAGCTGATGATGGCCTAGTGAGCCGTGAAGTTGTGCTACAATTATTAAACTTGGTTTTAAGAATCACAATCTCGCTTATCAGATTTTATTTTAAATTTCATATTTGTCATTCTCTTAAAATAAATTCTAAACCAAAATACTTTAAATATCATTCCGCTACAAAATAACTAAAAAATTGAGGAAATTTGTGAAGACTTACTGGACTGTGATCAAGGTTCGTTGAACCAGAAATTAGAAAGGATTGGCAAGCCATTCACTGAATCAAGAACTGTTTTTACATGTAATAAAAATATAGCGTTTCAAGGACTTGTAATGCATCTTTAATTGTTCCTGAAAAGGACAGTGGAGGAAAAACTATGCTTTTTATGTAAAAACGTGTAAATTAATCGAGGGTCAGTACTACACACCATAAATGATAACTTTTGTGTCATGCTGATTCAGTAATGCAAGATGACCAATTCTACCAGTTAAGCATACTTGTAACCAACTTATTCTCCCAAAAGATCATACATAATAGTATATATCGATATATCTCTGTAAGTATCCACCTTCAGTTATGTCCAATTGTCATATACTCGTATATATATCTAGTGTATGTGTCCAATTTCAGATTCCACCCAGTGTTTACGTTAACTACAATCCATATTAAGATGTCACATTGTACCATTTTTATGCAACTGTTCTGCATACAAATGTATATAAAATTGTAAGATTTATTAATTTACAGAACATATTCTTGGTGAATTAATGTGCGGTGTGAACGTCCTATTCCAGGACAATTAGTCTCAGGAATTTGTTCCAAAAATTTGCGTTTTTATCAATTTATTGTATTCATTTCGTCTAATTGATAAGCATGTCACAAAAGATTTAATTATGCCAACTTTAATTTCACATTCAAAATTGAGAAATTCCTTGTTAATAGAATACAGAACAGACACTTCCTCCAAAAATGCATTCAACAAAAAGGGTGGCGGCAAAACTATACACGGTTATCATTTTGAAATAAATTTAAAGTTTTAATAAGGAAATGTGTAAAGTGCGGACAATGTACTTTTCACTTGAATTGTTAACCCACGTTTAAGAAATAATAATGAAAAATTCACACCATCTAGGAAATGAAATCCGTGAAGTATGTTATTGCATTATAACATGCAACTTTTTAATGAATTAATGTTTAATTGTTTATAGAACTATATAGGAAGCATTGGCCAATTAACTTCGCATTATTTAAAAAACAAAAGTGTGAAGCTCATTCTTGTGTATAGAAGTAACAAGGAACATTAGAATGGAGTTTTACATCATAGTAATACAATGCCTTGATGAATTATATTCAAGGATAACATATTTATACCGGGGATATACAATACCATATAACATGCTCAACATAACGATTTATTGTGTATGTGATATCACAAAAAATTCCTACTTGCACATACAAAAGATGCATACTTTGTTTTGGAATAATACCCAGTTCATTGGCCAATGCTTAATTGTTATAATGTATGCTTAATTATATATTAATTCATTAAAAAAGTTGAGTATGTCATATATGGATGAAAAACGAAGACATATACTGTATATGGACATGTAACAGATGTTGATATACATACTCATTTTGAGAATATCATTTATGGACATGTATGGACAATAGCGAATATTTCGAGAAATTCAACAAGTGCTTGGGTTATATTGCTGCCATGGAGCACTAGCCTCCACAAAAAAAGTACGACAGATTCCTTATATAATCAATACCTTAACGGACAATTACCTATGAGATCGGTAATTAAAGTGACGTGAATGCATTGAAGCAAGCATTTAACGGTAATTCATTGCTATTCCCAGCACCCGACTAAAGCCTCGTGAAGCTGATGACACAATGATGTCACATTAAAAAGCACATTGGTCATGCAACAATGACTGCGGTAATACCATGCACCGTGCCATTGCACTGACTTTGATGAAATCTTTCTCTGGAAATAATAATGCCTGATCCACCTCAAGTAAACTGCTTTCTAAATGCTGGCCTAATAAGTCAAAAAGCGCGACAGATTTCTGTTTGTATATGGTCTAACACACTCCAATTTCCGGGAAAAAAACACGGAATCTTGAAACTGAAAGTATATATCCATCTCAAAGTTGGCCAATTCAAGTTTCACAACTGCGCATCAGAGAAAACAAGAATTTCTGAACAATATCTAAGAGTTGATACCAAATATTCCGTTGCCATCGTGGTGCAGATTGTGCATGGCTAACCAAACTTAGTAATAGGACAGGATTTAATGATATGCATGAATGACATGTGATGAGATGAAAAAATTATATATGGTATATATGTATTTGGGAAGAGCCATGGACATATCAGAACTTGTGAGTCATATTCTCATATATATTGAACATGTGTATGAATATATAGGCTATGGCAATCTTGTACTGTACTGCAGTACTGTGCATCAGACCACTTTACCCACTTTGCCGACAACTAAACGTTCCTGGTTCTAGATGTAAAATTAGGCAAGGTTAAGTTAGATTAAGATAGGGTATGGGCAATATGGGATTTTGCCGCCAAAATGGACTGTCGGCTAGTTAGCTGATATGTCGACAAATTTGACCCAAAACTTAAAACAAATTTGTTAAAAAATAATTGAAGAATGATACATTTTTGCAAAAAATATAAGGTATATACTGCTAGGAATATGGTTCTTCATATATATATTTAAAAATTTCAATGGTTTTCAATTTTTCGTTAAATATTTTTTTCTAACAGCATGATTATGTAATGAAAATGTTCCTTCATGATTTGCATAGTCTTTTGCACCCTGCTAAGTATTATTCAATGGTTCATCACCCCATAAAAGTTTAAATAAACAATTGCTTATTTCATTTCAAACAAATGTGATACACGTGTAATAAATCTTCTCTAAAATCTTGTAAAGATATTCGATGATGTATTCAGCACATATATTAACCATCTTGTCAAATACATAATATATGCGGAAATAAGCTTACTGCATACTATTAGTGGTATATACATATATTAAAATTTCATAAAAATGCACTGATATATTGCAATATATGATATATACCAATGTGCTGACATTAGAAACGAACAAAAGCTGCCAGTTGTCATAAGACAATGACATCATGGCAAAATATTTCTGAAAAATGTTTTCTATTTTATATTTTCATTTGTATAATGAAAATAAATATTTAGAAAATTAAATTATCCAAGCAATGTCTTTTAGAATATATTATATTTATTAGTTCCAAAAATGGGTTACCGAATGTATAAACAATACACGGAATATATATTTTTTTGTGTAAAACGTTTATTTGTGCATGGTTAACCGCATAATGTTCTAAATGCATATGTAAATATGGTAACGCCTTATCTATTAAAATTTCAATGCATTTATAAGTATCTGCACATATGATAGGAATATAAAATACTAAATAAAAGTTTTAGACCCACTTGCCGAAACCAATTTCGCAAATTATTGCATTACATCCCAATATAATGCAATAATTTTATTAAGTCATTTGAACCTAGTTTTTTTCTTACTTGCTCTAACCTAACGAAATTTTCGCCGTCTCAATGCCTGAACATATTTATGGGCATAACAGAAAATGAAGTAATAGCGATATATGGAGATACACATGTAAGTTGATGTAGGGTCGTATATGGACATACATGCGTTAAATGGGCATATATGCCCAATATGCGATTTCAATTCAATTTAACTCAGTACCCTACATTAAGAAAATAAATGCCATATGGTGGAATGGTGAGGGGGGGGGGGTCATACCCAATTTCAGGAGAATGCTCCTATGTCAGTAACGACTTAGATATCATTGTTAGATTGAATTTGTACTAAATCTGGACATTCGCCAGGAAGGCTATTCTCAACGATAGCGAGTTGAACACCATACAGAAAATATTAAGGTTGACATATACATGTATGTACGTATGTATCCATGTATGAGTAGTATATATGTATAATTCCCATCCTGGGGCTATATCTAACAATTAAAAAAGTTTAAAAAAAGTAGTAAGAAAGTTACTAGTTTATGAAAAAAAAAATATTTGAAAGCTTTAAAAAGTAAAACTATAAAATGTAACCTGTTTTAAAAATAAAAATACTCAACTAATGCATTACTAAAAAAATTTAATGCCAAAAAATCAACATTTTAAAAATGTATTTAAGCACATTTTCATTTTAATGCAATCGAACATCTGGAATTCTTGCAAATGTAGACTTGTAGAGCATTGCAGTACCGTTAATTGAAAACTACATACGCTTCGCATCCCGCAGTAAATTTCATGTAATTTTTGCATTTCACAGGTGGGGACGACACTTAAGAGTCGCAAGCACGTACTTTCCACACGCAATTAAACATCGCTAGTTTTTTTTTTCGTAAAAAAAAAAAAAAAATGCAAATTGCGGAGCTTGAAAAAGGCAGATTTTTCGCAGCAGGTATAGGTCATTGGCACAGAAATAATACCTTCAGGATCTTGGCGCAGACTGCAGACCTACATCTGCGTACAAATATTGACATTTTTGTCATGGCATCCAGAGCGTGTTACAGTTCACGAGTTCGGCAATTGAAATTTTATTAAAATTTTTCATCGAAAATTCGAATTAATGCAATTAATAATTTATTTCCAACTTCCTTTAAGCAAAAATTTCCATGGAGCCATTGACCTTAGGGTATATCAATCTGCACCAGTGTTAAAAACAGATTTTATCCTAGAAAATTGGACTCATATGGGCATACTACATATACACATGATCATTCCCACGAGTATATCCATTATTGACAAATGATGCTTGTCTACATATGCGCATTTCCGAAGTATTGTTCTGTAAGTCGACAAAATATGTCTTCTCACACATGCTTATACATGACACCTAAGGATGACGTATGAACGACATATACAAGTAGTAGAGTGCAACACCCAAGAATTGTACATATGGGAGATCGAATGGGGAGCATTGATACACTTTTTACTAAAACGTTTATTTGCGAATTCAATAATTGTCCTAAAATTGTAAGGCTATGTGGTTTATGAACATTTTATGAAGTGAATTCTATAAAATCTACTGTAAAATTTGCACGTTTGAAAATTTCTAGTGGAATGAATTAGACAAAATTATGCAAAAAAAGATTATAATAACTTGTATTTATCATTGTTAGACTTAAAAACATAACGAGTTGCAACTGAAATATAATGAAATGAAATTATTACATACTTTACTTTAAAAATTTAATTCTCGTCTTATTTTCCTTCATTTAGCGTGTTAGACATAAACAAATTAATATTTATCAAAATAAACAACAATTACAAGAGTACACATTTAAAGCTTGTTAATCAATGCCCATAATCAGATTGCCCCAAACCCCATATGAAGATTGCCCATAGAAACTTAAATTGCACCAAAGGCAATTAAATTCAACTAAAACGACATGTTTCTATTTATTCAGTAATAATATATGTATGCATTAATTATCAAGAGATAGAATATGTGCAACAAAATATTCAGGCAGAATTAACAATGACTTTTCTAAGAAAATAAAATCATTTTTTGACACAAATACCAACTCTTTAAAATTCTACAAAGGCATTGTACACTTATCTGTATGCTATTATACATAGGTTGTTATATAGTAGTAAGATAAGGTATTTTATATTAAATATCTCAAGCCAATATCCACAATAGAACTATTAATTAATGGCACTGTCTTAATGTTCCCCAGTCTCCCTTATGTGGCAGCAAATATTTGCAAACATACGCTCGAACAGGCGCTCGAATGGATGCATATGCAACTATTTATTTTCACCAGTGATCCAGAAGATCTTATCTTTCCCGCCAAGAATGTGCGCAGAGAAGCTCTTCAGTTCTTGGTTGAAATTGGACTAACATTTGAATAATTCTCCCAAACTTTACTACAGTTTGCCTGTATTGAGCATTACTCCAACCTTGCGAGTTACTCGTCAGAGATGTCGCTAAGAGTTGGCAAGTTTGATTCTTGGTGACTGGAGACGCCAAGAATTTCACCTCTAACGCTGCAATACAAATGTCCCCATCAGTCCCTATTAATCATTACTTCAGACATGTGAAACCCTTGAGTAAATTGGCAGGAAAGTGGTGCTGTGGGTTATGAGGAAAAAAGGGGCAAGGGGCAGACCTCCCAACTTAACAGTTATAAAAACACAATGGAAAAATGAGACCTAAATTCAACGAGTGCTGTCGTCGTTTTCATACCCTACAAATGAAAATAATTTCATTTTAATTCGCAGCAAGAATCATAATGGGTGCAAATAAATCCGGGTTACCTGGTAGCCACCATTGTTCCACGTCTATCCAGGAGGAAATTACTCGCGCATTGGCATTATAAAAAAAACACTAAAAAAATCGAGCAATCTGATATTAAACCTATGTTCTGCAAAGTGAAACCTCAATGCAATGAAGCCATGTTCAGAAAAAAATTTAAAATAAACTGAAAGGATAATTATGCGAATATTGCAACCTGAAAGCTTAAGTTTTTCGCCAAGTGAGCCGTTGTCTTTTTTCAAGAATAATAACATTAAATTGAACTGAAGCGCTGGGAAAAGCTAACTTAAACCGATGAGAAAATGCTCGTTAACGAGGGTATTCGGACACTAATTGTTAGCTATAGACAAAAAGTGATTAACGTAATTTATTAAAGTTCCCAGTTTTTGGATCCACATCGCTAAGCACAGCACATAAGCAAATGTGATGTTGATTGAAAAGTTTTTTAGAAATTTAACTTAATTGCAAATATTGCTAAACTGATTATAACTCCCGTACCATAGTAACTCAAATCGCATGATCTTGAGACTGAGCTGTATTTGAAGTCCCAGATGCATCCCCCAGCCCAGAAGTCCCACAGCTACACAGAAAAATTGCCGAGACAAGCTCAAGACAGTCAAATGTGAGACCCACCAACTGCGGCAGGGTGTCATCTCAAGCTTTAGCTTAAGCTTGAGATGACACAGTTTGCTGTCTTGAGCTCGTCTTGGCAATTTTTCTGTGCAGCTGTGATATTTATCTGAGACTTGAGATGCAGCTCCATCTCAAGCTCATGCGATTTGTGGTACGGTAGTAAGGCCAGTACCACAGTTGCTCACCAAACTACAGCTCAAGCTTTGACTCGTTTAAGCCAGATCTCAAGCTTAAGCTAAAGCTTGAGATACCACACATTCGTATATTGAACTTGCCCTGGCAATTTTTCTATGCAGCTGTGGTATGCATTCTGGGACTTGAGAAGCAGCTCAGTCTCAAGCTCAGACGATTTGAGCAGCTGTGGTATGGGGGTAAGGGTTTTGCTCAAAAGACGAAAGCTCATTGGATAATTTGACATTTCGTCACACGTGCGCTTGGGCAACTGGACATTTGGTCACTCGTGCGCTTAAGTAGCTGGACATTTGGTGCCCTCCATATGTCAACATATCTAATTGAAAAATGAGTTTTCGTTCTTTGACCAGAAGTCCAAATATCTACCGAACTTTCCATTCATGTTTTGGAATACCTGAATGCCGAAAAGCAGGTATACTTTCCAAAAAACACACATAAATTGTTCAAATATTATTAGACGTGCACTGAAGGGATGGAGATTACTTGCGATCATCAATGATCGAACCAAAAAGCAACAGCAAATTACCAGTTTTTTTATGAAAAGTTTGGTTACATGATTTATTCATGTAGTTTTCATTTTGCATTCTAGTGACTAAATACAAAGGTTTGGAGTTTGTTTGTATTGTACACATGCTCTGTATTTTCATGCATGTATCAAAAAGTGTCCATCCGATACCAAGACTTGATACAATGAACACCTGTCTACTCTGAACAATTTTGTCTGGTCCCACACGTGTTCAGTGTAGACAGGTTTCGCTGTATTCCCAACTATGTTAACAGACCAATATGACAGGGTGGAAAACTATGTTAAAGACGTACTCAATATAATATCATATATACCCTACTGTAATACATTACATACAAGAAAATATTTCCACATGACTGAAAACATTTATGGCCATACATGTAAATGGCAATATGTCATGTCTTACAAGGCATACATGTTGGCCATATCCACGTGTCTCCTATATGAAATTCCCATTTTCCCCATCGCTATTTTAATTCAACTATATATACACCAAGCGGTAATGATGGTATATTTAAGTCAACAGGTGGCCCAACATCAAATAAAAGGAATGCAGAATTGTAAAAAGTGTTCACATTATTTAGTCTATCCTCTGTTTTTCCAACACAAAGACAATTAACGTATAATATGCAAATTTCAATTCGTACTAAATCAATAAGTAACAGGTGTAGCATGAACTAATTCTAAGCCGGAATGTCCAGTGCAAGCAAAAGTCCTGAATTGAAATGCAATTTTTGATAATAAAAAATTGATGACATGCGACGCGGAAGAAACGTTTGAACAAGCAACTTTATAACGTTTTTTTATCCTCTTAAACAACTTTCACGCAGTGGTATACACTGAATAATAATGACACTAAATTTAGGCCGTTATTGAGTTGCACTCCTATCATGCTGAAATCATAATAGAAAAACTCAATTTAAAGTTGTACCTAATAATGGGACATTTCACAGTTGACCAAAATGCCTAATGTATGTAAGATTCATGAAAAGTTAATGTAGTATACAATTTTTGCTTATATTAGATACAAATTCCAGAAATGCAAATTTGTTTAAGTGGAGGGCGTTACACTACATAGTGTATAGTTAGTATAAGGTTGATCTTAAGGAAGATAACGCCACTACCCGCAGTTGCATTTGGATCAAACTACCATGTATTAAAAAACAAATACATAGTTGAATTTTTTTGAAATCATTGTAATCGTTTCGGTATTTATAAAAAGAGCAGCTTCTCACAATAATCTTAAACATTGTGTAATTAATGGTGTATTTCAAAGTGATAATGGCAGAAAAACCACACAACTTGTTAAATAAAACTGCAGTAATTGTGCAAACTGTACTTTTATGTTACATATACAGTGGAACCTCGCATAACGAGCATAATTCGTGCCGGAGTCTTACTCGTAATGCGAAACACTCGTTAAGCG
>JAUJYV010002404.1:0-12750 GCA_033995625.1 Ophyiulus pilosus
TAAGCGAGTCATTTTTTAAAAATTTATATTGCTCGTTATGCGAATCACTCGTTATGCGAGGTGCTCGTTAAGCGAGGATCCACTGTATATACACTGCACTGCAATATACAACGCTGCATTTGTACAGCGTTGCATTTGTACAGCGTTGCACTGTGCTGTGCAACGTTACATTTGCACAGCACTGCACTGTGTTGTACAACGTTGCATTTGCACTGCACTACACTGTGTTGTACAACATCAGCTGCACTACACTGCAGTGTACAACATTACATCTGCACTGCACTGCTGTATATTGCACCTACGCTCTACTATAGTACTCAACGAAACATAATAAAAGCTATTTTGATTAGAAATTAAATTATGCTAGATTTGAATGCAATTATAGTCGTTAAAATGCTATTTTCCATATGGTCGAACCCATCATTCATAAAGTTTTGTGGTTGAAGTTTTAAATCTCCATTTTCGGAAATAAAAAACAAAACAAATATTCAAGGAAATTATAAATAAACGTGCGTCACAAAATGATAAGAAAGATCATTAAAAATATGGTAGAAACACAGAAATACAAGTATTCTGTCCTGCAACCAAATTTCGCTGATAATTATGTCGGTTGCAGTGTTTCTCCACATAGTTAACGCGATTTGCGTCCAGACATCAAGGTGAACGACTGATTTGGCACTATTTTGGATAAGATTATAAATATTTGCAAGGTCTAGCCTGCGTTTGGGGATTTCGCGAACATTAATATGGATAAATTCTACTTTGATGCGATTTTGCACTTGGTGACGTTCACAGATTTTAATCGGGATAAGGTTGACAAAACCGGATTTATACGGCGAGTGTATCAGAAATGTTACCAACTATTGCTGGGGTAGCTTGGGTTTATCGGAGGGAGAATGCGATTAGTTTAGGCCACCCTTTAAACCAAGCACCTGATGTGAACTTTAATTAAATATTCGATCTTGTTTAGCCTTCCATGGTGTCAAACTGACCGTTATGAACCGGTCTTTTAATTAGGATGAGAATATTTGAGTTTAGGAATATCAACGTATTAACTTCGTTTGAAATTTCGATATTTTATGCAATCGAAAGCTGAAGTGTTGAATTTTATGCAGCCTCAGCCTTCCTTGCTATTAAATTGATATGAAAATGTCTCTGACTCTATATGGTCGTTTGAAAATGGGTATTATCAACCAATTTTGATACGTATACCATTGTAGTGACGCCATGCTTTTAAAATTAGCCGCTTATGTGCCTCTTTTAAATGCAAGTCTTGGCGTCTGAATCTTTTTAGACCAGACTAAGATATTGATTTTTTTTTCTCGGTGTGAGTGTCCTGAATTCGGGTCAGACGGTCCTATATAGCATTTAAGGACTTAACTGGTTAAGTCCCCAAAGGGAAGCATTATCTTGGGGAGAACATTTTGGTTTGGGATCCAAATATGCTGGATGTTTTAAATGTGGATATTGATTCGAAATGTCTCTTGCGCTGGGGCTCCTGGTGACTAACGGTACATTTTGGAGCGTGAAATCTGCAGCTGAAATCAATTGCGCAGTGACGTCAATTAGTTGAGGGTACTTTCTCGGATGAACACAATTGATATTAAGGGTGATGTTGTGCTCAATATGTATCCACCTGACGTTGTGAAGTTTCAATGATATGCGACGTCCACATTACTCTCATCCCACTTATTTATATTTGATTATTCCAACTGAATGATCCACTCGTATAAAAGGATTTTTATCTGCAGTTTTATATCATCCTGGGACACTTAAACACAATTTCATTATTTCGTTACTTTAATCTAGATGACGCAATATTATATTGAACTGATGCAAATATTGAACATGAAGTAATGAATAGCAACCGTTACTTTTGATTCAGCCAACGTCCAATGAATGCAAATTTTGAAAATATACTATATATATGTTTGATTTGCATTGCTTACAAATTTGCTGTCAAAGAAAATGCTGAATTGTATGTATAACATGAAATGAGCAGTTTTCTATTAATTGGTATATATAGTATAATAGAAATAAATCAAAGGCCTGTTTCATTGCATGTTGCTTTGTCGATACATTTCATTATCTACATTAAAAATGATGTCAAATTTAAAAACAAATGTAAGCCCAATGATTTATTCTTTTTTAGTTTGCAAATATCAATCATTAATTCACAGAAGATTGGTGCCATATTGGTATGGTAGGCTTGCTTGCCGGCTTGTCTAGAGATAAAGCATAAAATATACTTATGGTTCCCCAGACCTTGGAAACCTGGAAATTTTAATTGGTAGGTTCCAAAATGGACCTGAAATGGACTAGACTTGGAATAATCAGGGAAATCTAACTTCGAATATTCAATTTGCTTTGACATAGATAGCATTACGTTTATGGAAAACTCAAGAGATTGCGTATTCGGTCAACCGTTCATCTATAAAAATGGGGAATTCCCCCCTTTTAATTCATTTCGTGAAATTAATCAACAATCTTTATGGAAATTTTGTTCCATCTCTTGTTTTCAAAGCCTCATTTTTGAATTTCCCAAATGAAATAAAACAAACAAGTTTCATTAAAAGTGTTTCTATGCAATTATGTCGAAGGACCATCACGACCAGTCCGTGGCCGACCTGGAAGCCTTTGCGACACGCTAAGTGAGAGATTGAGCCAGCCAACGCCTTAACATTAACCTTAACGTTAGATGCGGGAAGGGAGGAGCCACGGACTGAACTATCCAATGAACTAACTGAACGTCATGAGTGCGCATGCGTGGTTCTTCCCTTCCCGCCTCTAACGTTAAGATTAACGTTAAGGCATTGCCTGGCTCAATCTCTCTAATGTGTCGCGACGCACATATTGAAAAACGCTGTTTTAAGTAATACGTATAGCACACCTTATCACATTTTTGCAATGTCAGTGTTCAAAGTTGCCGGGGAAAAACTGTTTTAAAAACTTAAGAAGTCATGCAGGGAAGTTAAATTTCGTTTCTGATGGAAACCTGTATATACTCCATTACTGTAATATCAATTGAAATTTAATATACAATAATTTAAAATTTATGTCGTTGCTTTCTGTTTTCGGCAAGGGGAAAATATTCCATGGTTACTGAGAGGCATACATTGGGTTTTTCAGGGAAGGGTGACGGGCGAATATACAATATTCATCAGATGGCTAAAGGCTGTGATGTCTGTTTGAAATTTTGTTTATCGATTGACTTGTAGTAGTAGATGAAGGCTGCGGACATTTCGACCTTGGAAGGGGGGACAGAAAACGCTTTTTGGCACTGAATGGGGAACAAGGTGCCGCGTCGATGACGTTCCTAAAATACAAATGGAGGACTAGATATAAATTCCGAGGTCTGGAGCCGGAGCGCCTCCGCTTCTGGTTTGTTCCTGATTTGTTCCTGGTTGTCAATCCTCGTCATTTATTATGCATTTTTTTGAGATATGGGTCAGATTTGGGGCTCTTAACGAGATCATTGTTTCCCCTCAGTTTCTTGTCGAAGATCGAACTTGTGTTTTTGATCTTAAATCTGGTACCTTCCAAACACGCGACATCAAAAATTTAACTTGATATTGCAAGTTGCGATATCCTATAAATGGTATTGCGGTTTTATCCGGACCGGCTCTGGATCAGCTGTCATGAAATACCCTCGAGGATACTGTTCTCAATAATCAAAGACCTTCCCATTTTTTTCAAGCATCGATCTTATGAAAGTTTAATTTTGGAGGTTTTTAAGACAGTTTATTAAATTGAATGGCACCAGTTGTGTATGCTATGCTTGTTTGTACTGAATGTTTTGGTCAGATGAAATATGAATTCTTCAATGAACTTCTGGTTTTTAGTTTCTCTTTTGATTTTCTGTGATTTATAGTTGTTTGTCCTAAAAGAAATGCATTGTTGGGTAAAAAGAAATTATTTCTTAAAAACCTTGTATTTTTAGACTTTTTCTAAAAAAAATGTTCGTTATTTGTCATAAAATTGACGGGGCTGTATGTCAGTGACGTTAAAGTAGGACTATCGTTTTATGAAAAGCCGTTAACCGTTACACTTGTGTTTCACCGCTCCTACTGAACTTAGCTCTAATACCGAAAACAATATATATAATGTTATCCTACGTCATAAAAATTGTCCATGCGCCACCAGGGGGTGCAGGATCGAAATGAAAAGAAAAATATCATCTGAGTCTGTGACCATAAGTCACTAAAAATCGAGAATTTCCATCAATAGGAATTCAAGTTATCAATTTTCAAATGTCATTTGTATACAGTGTTACACGTGCCTGGTCTGGAATGGTGCAAAATGTTTGTGACCCAAGTGTTGACTAATCAAGCCGAATTTTCTCTAGGTGTGGCTTGGTAAGCAGACGTGACGATCTGCAGATTCCGCCAATCACGGACAAGTCCGATACACCCGACTTAGTCGATGAGGACCATTCTTGCGGTACCTGCGTCCGGGTGTATTGAACCCCTCGCTACCCGGGATGGGCCAAAAACCCTTTGAGTGCCTTAAGGAACACATGGGTGCCACCAGGTGTCCGACGTACTACGATAGACTGTGTTAACGAAACAACGTCCGCAATAAGCAGACTCTGACCTTTGACCTGGCGGGATTCGACAGGAGGACCTCTGCTCAATGCGCTTATTTTTTTTTATTCGGCAGCTGCTTTTTTGCGTCTGTAGCGGATCCAGATCGAATGGCCCTGTGAACCACCAACTTTTGTATTCTTTTAATACCCTAGTCACTTTGTTTTCTGTTATTATTTTTTTTCCGAAAAATGAAAACCATGTTGGGACCTGATTTTAGTGACCATGACGTCATTGAAGCGCCTTATGGCGCCCCCTACTGCTGGGATATCAATGCAGTTACCAACTCGCGCTGGTGCCAAACGCATTCTGTCACCCGAAGTGACGTTACGCTGAGCTTCCGGATACATGTGACGTGTGGTGATCCAGTTTGGTTGACTGTAAAATTAGGTTTGGGTGCTTACGTGCAATACGCTAACTGGAGAACATGCTTGTATAGCCCGAGGTTTTGGTGCAGGTGCCAGCGCCCTCTATGGCGCTGTGGCTCTCTGAGTGTGGTGGAGAAATGGCTGCATGAGAACACAGGTTAAACGTTAGCGATGGGGTTCATAAACATAACTGTTTGATTAAACTACTTTCGCACCATGATCAATTAACTTAACACGTTCAAAATGGCGACTATTGCAAAATCGACGATCGGTTGTACCATACTCAGTTTGAAATGAGCATTTAATTTTTCTGCCAGTTTTGATCCTACTTAAACTCGCCTTTAAGTATCATTAAATTTGTTAATGCAATAGGGCGAAAAAAAAACATTAGTAAGCTATGGGGAAAGTTCCAGTTAAACCCTAGCTACATTAATCGATGGTTAAGAAACTGAGCTTGGAGCAACTGGTCGCTGGAATTGCAAGACAGCCAGTGCCAAATAACAAATGACTTTATGCACGATATGTGCTCTCTATGTTCAAATTTGCATAAAATTACCAAAGATTTGACCCACTCTTAATTTGTAAAGGTGTTCATAAAGTCTCGAATCGGTACATTGCTATCATGCACTCAATAGAATTGCCTAATTGGTGTAAAATTTATTTATAATTTTAATATTTGAATCATTCGCGTTTTAGCCCACCACACCATGTTGTCAAAGATGTATATTAAGCGAAATTTATAACATGTTTTTTTTACATAATTCTCGTGTTAACTTAAAACAACAAATTGCTCACATAGGTAGGATTTGTATCCAAATGTAGAGATTTTTGTTATTTTTTAGACTATATTTTATTAAAAATTATCCGTTTTATGATCCGCCCACTTAACATGGCAATAAAGCTATATATTTGCAATGATATCTTTTCTGTTTTAACAAATGAATATTTAAATATAATTTCTAGTTTATTTAAATGGACCTACTCGTGTCCCATTTAGAAATCTCTTTTTGGTAGCAAATTAGTTTTGCAAATGGTTTATTTGTTACAACATAAAACAAAGTTCGATTCCAGACTTTGTGGACCCCTTGACCTAACAACTGCGTAATTGAACCGGATAGTTAAATCAATGGCCCGTTAAGGCGTTATTAGAATGTTGTGATATTTGAGCTTGCAATGTTACGAGTGCCTGATAACGGTTAGGAAATACCTCATCGGCATGTTTGCTAACCTGGGTTATACTCTTTTTATAAGATTGTTCGCTTAATATAACCAACCATTATTCGTTTGAAGATAAGTTTCCTGACACATATATGCGAGGATGAAGCACAAGTGACCAGTTGCACTAAACGTGTTGATGGTGCAACTGACTGCACTTCAAAGAAACTGGCGTGCCAATTCCTCACTGGCAAATTCAACGAAATGTTTAGTTCTTTTTAAAAAGTATTTCTATTATCATCGTTATTATAACCATGCCAATATACCTATTTTTGTTTGTGGGGAAGAGGGAAGATGTGCTTTTTTGTAGCCTTATTTTTATAACTTAACGAAGGAAGCTAATGAAATGTGTATATTTTGGATAATTTTTGTTGATGCAATGAAGTTTTGAGATTAAATAGTTGGTTGTAATTCTTGTGCTGTGATTGGCATGATGGTGTTGGGCACACGCGCAACACCGCCACCAGGGGGCGCGTGATGTTATTTTAAAATTTAAAGTTAAGGGAAGGATAAAGACATTGACATGCTCAAACTGTCTATTTCTGCCAAAACGACAATTTCCGCTTTGACCAACTTCGGACGTCGATCGTTGCATTGTGAATTAGGCATACGGTCGCCATATCCAATTCTTGGCATTTCCGACGACCTGATGAACACCCAATCCCTTTCCATGATGATAGCGAATAAGGGTTGTGGTACGTAATTTTTTTTCTTTTTTTACCCCTACTCCACCTGGTGGCTGGTATAACAATCGAATCCCTGCTTTTGGTGGATCTGTTGGAACACATTTAACGGTATTTATATCTTCTGCGCATGACGGAAGGAGAGCCTTTTTTGATGCATAACAAATCCATCGTTACAACGCTGCCAATCTCGCCATCGTTTAACGTAGCTGACAATAACTGTCTATTAAGCGATATGTGAGGATTCGCAAACATTGCACTTGGCGTTCTTGTTTAAACTATTTTAGAGCATATACCATTTAAAGCAAAAGCTTACATTATAATATTACAGGGCGTCTTAAAATTAGTGTAATGGCAGCGTTTTTATTTCAGACATTTAATTACCAATCGTAAATTTAAAGTTACAAATGACATTTTGGCGTCCCTAATGCATGCAAACACGCACAGCATACATGCATGACAGGGAAGCTCGTTGTATTTATTCGGGAGCTGAACCAGTTCATGGTGTAGCATTGATATGCCATGCTAATTTGATACTGGTTAAATTACAACAGTCTATTTTTGCTGAATATTACCTTGCCATGCATTCGTACTATACAGTTTCATAGCTAATTCTGTATAAGGTTTAGTTATCATTACTAAAAATATATTCGTAAAATTTGTGTTTTTTCCTTATGAATAATTTGGGGGAAAATGTACGAAATTTTGCGATCGTCCAATCCCATGACTAGTCCTTAGCTAGTTATCGGTAGCTTTTTCATAGGCTAAACAAAACTTGTAAAACTTGCAAAACTACTAAAGTTCAAAAGCGCATAAACATTTTTTTCTCCTTTGAAATTCGTCATTTCCAGATTTAAGTACCGAGATAAGACTTGTTTAAGAATTATAATAGAAATCATTTAGTTTATGAACATCATGATAATAGAATATGGTAGAACGGTATGCTAATTAGTGGTGCCACCCAGGTATTTTGTAGTTCGATGCGCGACTGAGGTTTCCGTCCTTGCGAAGACGTGCTCAAACTTACACATCAGTTTTTTGACTTGAATAAAATGCGGGGGAAAAACGGGTTTTCCCCAATTTTTGTAATGATGTCGATAAACGTGCCAATCAAGTTGTTAAAACTGATCTATCATCCTTACTGAACCGTGCAAAACAACAACGAAAACGACCGGTATAAGGTCACAAGTTAGAGTGAAGTCTATCATTTCGATTTAATGCCCTATAAAATCAGTATAAGTACCATGAGGTAGGTGGGTATAAAAATCCAAGATTGCAAAGGTGTATTAATATCAAATTAATACTGAAGCATTTCTATCGACGAGGGAAAATTAATGGCAAAAACGACCATTATAGGTGATAGAGACCTTTGGAAATGTATTAATAGTTTAGTTACACATGATAACAGTCATATGCGATGCATTTAAACCCAGTGTTAAAAATGACTTAAACATTACATATTTTCCCTCCCTCGGAGCACCAACGCTTCTGATAGTAATTTGTCGATGTTGTACAGAATTAAGGTTGTGTCTAAAACCGTCTTAGGTCCATTTTGTCTTTATAGACAATTTAGATTCTAAAATATAGACTTTAGTAAGTGCCCAACTGCCCAACTGCTCAATCTTGTCAAATATGTAGGGAATTTTTGTAGTGAAATTTATAGGCAAAGCTTTTGACAACTGTACTAATGTTCTGAGTTTTGAGAAGTTTGCGATGGATGGTAACAATTAGGTACGTTCAAATAGGTGGCTTTAGCCTTAGCGTCAATGGAATGCCATGGGAATGTGATAGACATCAAGCCATGACATTCCAGTGATGCTTTGGTTACAATCGACCTAATTGATGGTACTTAATATCAAAGGCGATCTTAAAACTCAAAGTTTAGACACTCTTTACAGAAATAGTATGGCGATATTATTGTTGTTAGGTGCTTAAATATCAGTATTTTTACATTATCCATTACCAATCAATTTTGATAGAGTGTGCAACTGCTAACGTGGTTTTTTGTACATTTAGCGAGTGATATTTCGCTAATCCGGGCAATATGGGTTGGGTTGGTACTGGATTAGATGATAGTCCGGTCTTGCGATGAGGGATTATTGTTAATCTTCCAGTTAATCTTAACTTCCATTAAATTTAGGTACTTATTAAGCACTTTCTAACAGAACATTTATGCATTATTACCGTCGTTAAACATATTGTAAGAGATGCTCAAATTAAACCGGATTATGCGTTGACCCGGTATATAAGACATAAATGACCGATTTGTGTGGTATATGTCCGGATTAGCGAGACTATCACTGTAGCTGCACTGTAGTGTGTTCATAGTGATCAAATCGAAGGTTGTGACATAAACTGATATTTTGCTCGACATTCGTTGACGATAAATAGACTATTAATCGTTGGATAATCTGGACTGCTAAGAAATGTTGACAATTAAATAATTGACTGGTTTTATTGGAGGTTTTTTTGTGATGAAAAGTGGTGACTTGATCGACGCCTTGGCCAAAATACAAAAACCGAAAGTTTTGATTCTCACGCCATGTACCCTGACCAGGGAATTAATTCCAGAGAGGTTCCTTAAGCTTAATTTAATGTTAATAAAATTCATTTAATTGGGCGATTTCCAAATCGATAAGACCGATGTCAGATCCTGGTCCATTTTGCGATCGGTTAGCAACAGGATACTTTTAACTCGAATTTAGTTTTGATGCGCACTATGATAAAATACGGTTGTATCGTCAATAGTTTGCGTCAGTACCCAAGTTATTATTGTTTTTGTTGTTGTTATTGTTATTTTCATTGTACATAGTTTGATGGGGATTGATTCGTATTCGCAAACATATTTTTCCATACTTTATAGGCTTAAAAATTGAGTTTTGTTATATACTTCGAAAAGTGTCATGTTTTCATTGTGCCTCATAGTGGGTTGCAGCTTTCTTTGATTAGGTATTGAAATATAGTTTTAACTGCTAATTACAACGATCAAAGTAATTACGTACCCCAAACAACAGAGAGTTTGAGCCAGCCAACGTTAACGAAAGGATAACGATAACGAGAAACAGCGCTGGCTGCCCGGAATGGCATTGCAATGCCATGCTTTGCATAGGGTAGCCCTTGACATTCCGGGCCGCCAGCGCTGTTTCTCGTTATCGTTATCGTTATCATTTCGTTAACGTTGACTGACTCAAACTCTCTATTATGCATCGGCATGCCAACCATGGCCAAACGATTTTTGGTAACTTTGGCACCTCCTAGTGGCATATGAAATTTGAAACACTGCGCTTCCATCATGACAGTGTTCTTCTCCATTTTTCACGTTTGCAATATAAAAATACGAGTTTAACATTTTTGGTGCACGTGGACATTGGGCTGAAAGGACACAGCCATGATGGAAATTCAGTGCTTGCAAAATCCCGTACGCCACATGGGGGTGCTGAACTGAAATAATGCTAATAACTGAGATACATATATGTACTGGTATTTACAATGTACAGACTTGGTTATACAATTTTAATCCTAGAATACAACTAACTCAAATAGATCAATAAATGAATTTGTAATCGTCGATTACGATAAATACAAAGTGAAATTATATTATAATGGGAATAACGTTTTTAAGAACTAAAAAAGAAACCATCCTTTACAACAGCTTTAGCCGCCAAATATACACTAATCAATGAAGAGTGCAACTGGCTTATTTTGGAGGAGTTTTGTTTTAGTCTGTTGTATTATTTATTAGAAATAATTTCTTCGTCAGTCATGTAACGAAGCGATTGTGCCATTAAAAATTTTCATGAAAATGACTGTCTGCTCATCTTGTTTCGTCACTATACATTTCATCGTATTAAGAGGCTGTTTACTCTAGCATTTGATTAGCATTAACGAGGTCGTTTTTCGAGAAAAATCTATGTGTTCTCTGTGAAAGATGTCATTTTGTTATCTATGGTTTATCATCTTAAATTACGCACTGGAGGGCGCTGACATTGCTGGAAGGAGCTGTCAGTTTATGACGTCATTGCGACATCTGGATTATTGATGCTTAGGATGATAGAAAGTAATTAGAAATTTCGAAGAATGGTTCTGTTATAAATATCACGTGAACAAAACAAAAATTGGAAATAAGTCAACATCGTATACTTTGTTACTCACTTTATCTATACATAGAAATTAAACAGGAAAAACATTTAGTTGTTATATTGTTGAAATAATAATGCAACATTGTGGAAATGTTAACATTTTCGGTACATATGTATGACTGTTTTTACATTTTTTAACGTCTCCCTATAAGCAAATTTTAATATATCTGCGTAGCACAGACACGTTTTATTCATAAAGACAGTTGTTAACTGTGTTACTCGTAAACAGGAAATAGTGATGGTATTCCGTAGCGCGCTATGACGTCATATGGCGTCAGTCGGTTGGATCAATAGGCAACTGGCTGAAAATGTACTTTAAGATATTTTTTGGGATATCGCCAGTTCGACATTGCAAATTCAAGGGTCCCCTATTGTCATGCATTTTTCCTGGGTTTTTTATGACTGTGCCCACAGATGGCTCTTAAATCGCATCAAATATGCCAAAAACGCACATTTAAGGGCATGTCAAAGTGAAGTTTCCTACGAATATTTTCTGCACAAGAAAGAAAAATAAAGAAAACAGTAAAAACTAAAATATAAAAAAAATGTGGAGCTAAATTTACACTGGTATTTTCTTTGGCACTCTTTCACCAACCTTTTAGCAATTATTTTCTACCAAGTTAAATGTGACTAACAGGTTGGTAAAAATGGACATTAGTAGTAGTTGAAAGTAATGACTCGTTTTTAGAAACTAATTTTAGAAAACTTCAAACTTGCAAATTTACTTGCCAATTTTTGCAGATTTAAAAATTGTAAAAATACAATACTTGCTTTGACATCCCCTAACCTATTTTAAATGTAACCGGTAATTAAGTCGAATAGTTACATTATGGAAAAGCTGAATAAGCTATTCTAAGAAAGATGTTGGCTGTCATAGATGTGTCATCATTGCTCATGTTTCTTTTCCATTTTTGGTTATTTTAGAACTTCATCATTGAACATAGTGTAAATACGTCCTAATCGTTTAAAATATGAAGATATATCACGGAATGACCATATCGCTGACCACGGAATATGGTAAGTTTCCTTTCGTAT
This sequence comes from Ophyiulus pilosus, assembly GCA_033995625.1. Taxonomy (NCBI): domain Eukaryota; kingdom Metazoa; phylum Arthropoda; class Diplopoda; order Julida; family Julidae; genus Ophyiulus; species Ophyiulus pilosus. The sequence continues at coordinate 12,024 of JAUJYV010002404.1, forward strand.
AATTTTCTACTACAGTAACGCTTCAGAACTGCAATTCTATCTCTCCCTTCCCCCCCATGAAATGGCCAGCTAGACCCTGTTGACCTCAGCGACATCATTTAATTAGTCACTAGATTATTTGTTAAATACGTCCTGATTGTCGAGTGGGATAAACTTAAGTGGGGATTTGGCAGCCTGCCTAATGTTCTGTTCGCATGTGATTACTTCTATTAATATAAACCAGGAAAACCATCCCCAATTTGGCAAACTACTTGTGTTGTTTGGTTTGTTGCTTCTGCTGCTGATGAAGGTCAAAGGTAAAGTGACAATAGACAGTTTGAGCATGCCAACGTCTTTATACTTACATTAACTTTAATGGTGGAAAGGGAAGAACCACGCATGCGCACCCATTACATTCAGTTGGTTCATTTGGTAGTTCAATGCGTGGCTCCTCCCTTCCCGCCATTAAAGTTAAGGTAAGTATAACTGTCTAATGTTCTAAAATTACGTTTTAGCAGTTTCCGTGATTCCATGCAACTACAGTGGTACCTCGAGATACTAGTGCCCTGACATACGAGATATTTGAGATACGAGCCGTAGAGCCAGCGAAATTTTGCTTTGAAATACGAGCAACATTTGAGATACGAGTATATTCTCCAGAATATTTCTTAATTCACTCCGTAAAATCCATGATATAGCTGGATAGGCCCTATTAACAAACAATTAACTAAAAATGAAAATTGATGAA
>JAUJYV010002405.1:0-12749 GCA_033995625.1 Ophyiulus pilosus
TATTAAAAATGTTAAATTTCTTCTACTTTCAGGTAAGTACCTGTCTATTTCCTAATGAAATAGTTGATGTCGCCGCAGTATCTTAATTGATGTTAAATGTCTTAAAAACACCGTCTTAGCCATAAAATCAGTCTGAATACAAGACTATGTTTTTACTGCGTAGGTTACGCAAATAACTGGTCACAATTTCATACAAAAGTGACACATATGGCTTGAAAAATATGTGCATTAAAGTGCCCCTTAAAGTGCCCTCTCCAGGTATACAATTTGATACTCCAGGATAATGGGTTGATTCTTCTGTTAATCCAATAAATTTGGAGACATGTTTACAATGTTCTCCCCAACCACAATGGTAATTTTGAGTACAAGATACATATTAAAGTTGCTTCTGTGATACCGGAAAGGTGTAATCATCCTCGTGGTAGACCAATCAAACTTCAGGTTATTATATTCAAATTTTAATTCAAAAAGGGCATTTCCTTCTTGATCAGTAATTGTCAAACAAGATGCATGTCCCAAATTTGAAATGGTTAATTTTAATAAATTTGTAACTACAATTTTGACCTGTTAAAGTGGTTTCGCAGTGAGCAATTTCGGAAGATTGCACCAAATATGTATTGCATTCTACTTTTTCTACTGGAGTTAATAGTTTTTCCTCAATTATTTGGCTATTGGTTGTTGTAAAGCACAAAAGCATAATTCTCATAATAGCGACAGTTTTGATAATAAGCGGTCTAGCGTGCCACATTAACAATTGAGCACGGATTGCATTTGCAAGATCATCTACTTTGTCACCTATAAATGTTCCCATTATCATAGATAAGCACATGGTTCCCTTAGCACAATAGTATAAGAATGCTATACTAAAGTATATATGCTTCAAAGCATATGCCATACAGCCGCAAATATACTTTTCACGTAGATGATTAGAAACCCTGTGAGTATGAGAAACAGAATTTATAAAGCATATTGAATATTGCTTGGTAAGCAATGTAGAAATTGAAAGATTTGTAGGCAGAAAAGACAAGAAAAAGTTGGGCACGTATGTTCACCACGTATGTTAAAATTTCCTTCACAAGTTTTTCCCTTTAGGTCAACCAATACTACATGTAAGATTCCTTCTTTTAATAAAAATTCATCAGGTATGGCTATTTGTGACGGATGTAATTTGTTTCCACGAGCTTTTTCTATGGTTTCTACTCCTTGCTTTCTTAAGATAAAAATTCCTTGCTTTTGGATTGTTAAAACTGGATTATTAAATATTAAAACTGGATCGGTGTTAGCTTCAGAATCGTCCTGTTGAATTTCATCGATAGATTTTAATTGACGATCAAAAGGGCGTATTTCACCCAAAAGTTTGTCAAGACTATAAAGGGCATGATATAAAGGTGTGAATAAACATGTGTTGTACAAAATTATTGGTAAGTTTTCATATCTTTGACCTCGATATTTTGTCACTATTTTTGTAATTGCATTTTGGACTTTGCAATGAAAGGAGCTGTCATTTATGCCTGATTCACAATGGGACAACCGACGCTCAACATTGTGAATGGCGGAAATTGGATTTTTGACTGAAATACGTCACTTACTTTGACGCCGTTCTGTGTTTTTCTACAATAGAGATACATGACGTCGAACTTTGTAAAAAATGATTTAGCAAAAGTTCTGTAATATAACGTATGCATGAATTAAAAAATCGAATTGTGTGAAAATTTTTAGGTTATTTGAAGTAAAATTGTGCTAAAAATATAATGAATCATATTTATAAAATAGGAATATAATTTTTAATTAACGAAACAGCAAATAGGATAAAATCTCGATAATCTTAATGTCCCTAAAATTATCCGAGCCAATTGAAATACAAAATAAACAAAATTCGACGAATTAATTAGCTTTATAATGTTATTTTTAAAATTAACGTCACAAATGTAAGTATTTTTTCATATTTTCATATTTTAATTATACATGTTTGCATTGCGCATGCGCCATCCGCAGCATGCATCAGATGACGCCATTGTGTTGCCTTCTGATGCAGGTCAAATGATCGTTGACACGCCATAACGACGTCGAAAGTTGAAAGCTGGGCAACTTTTTCAGCTTCACTTTCAACATCACTTTGTTGTCACGAGTCACGTGACATGGGCGTGCTGCACATGCACAAATCGCGTGACACTCAACTTTCAGCATCAGTTGTCCCATTGGGAATCAGGCATTACACATCGGTTGTTAGCACAATATTTCTTGTCATCAGAACAATTATTTGGTTTATGGCATTCACAGAATTTTTTTGTTTGGGAAGACCTGCACCAAAAATAGGAATCTTTACCTCTAGTATTGATTTTTGTTTCCGTTGTTAAATGTTTCAACTCAATGGAAGTTTTATTGTTGGGAAGTAAATTTATGGATTCTTTTCCCAATCCTCAATCATCACAAAACTAATAATCTCTAAATGTAAGAGGTTTGTACGCTATGCATTTGTTATATGAAAAGGTCACATTATACAATTTTTTTTAAATTCCCCCTCTGTATATTTCCGACTACTGTATGACGTATCCTTCCAGTGGCACATGGTTATATTAGAATACAAATCTTCTGGGATTTCTGTAATACTTGAAATCCTGGTAAAACTGTATGTTGTGAGTAACATAAACGAGAAATAATAATTAATTTCCTTTTCCTGTATCTTCTCCATTTTTTGGATGCAATTAACAAAATAAAATCGTGTTAAAATTTTCATACCTTTTTAGACAATTTGTACTAATGCTTGTTTTTTGGGTTTTGCAGTGATCAATTTTGAAAATAGTTTTGAAAAAAATTATAAAAATCTCTCATCAAAACGATCCTGCTCCTGTTCTGATTCATCATTACTATCTGAGTTGGATTTGGTTTCAACATTTTCAATTTCCAATTGTTCAACACTTCCTAATAGCGATTCATCTTTGCTGCCTTTCTATAGTTTCGGCAAGACCTATTTCTGTTTCAAAATTCTTTTCTGAATTGATCTCTAATTCCAAATTGGATTCATCTTTTTCCGTAGCTTCCATTGAAGGATTTAATTTTACTTTATCATTATTTGTGACTTCTGTTCCACCAGAATCAACAGCAGCTTCTACATTAGAATTAGTTTCATCTTCCCTTTCGGTAGGGATTTGTCCGGTAACATTTAAGTTTGGCCAGTTTTTCTTTTCTTTAAATTCAACTCTCCTGAACCTTGGTTGAGGAAAGGTATAGTCAACTCTTGATCGTGGCCTAAGTGAATATCTCGATAAAATCTCATCAGAAGCATTTCGTATTTCTGGTTGTGATTTAGAGCTGTTTCCTCCAATTTTCCCAATAGTTGTTTGGGTTTTCCCTCCACTAGATAAGGTGGATGGTAACACTGATGCTCCTTTTGTAGGAGCTGCAATAACTTTGGTTACTATCGGAGCAACATTCAAGTTATTTTCATCAGTATCACCCTTATCATCCAGCAAAGAATTTTTCTCATTAACATCTGTACTTAATTTTCTCGTACCAATATCATCACCTTTTGATGCATTTTTATCTTCCTTTTTCCCTGTATCTATGCCCAAGGTGACAAATGGCAATCAGGGTGTATAAATTTTAATTCGATCCACGTGCACAACTTGAACATCTTTTTGTTTGGCCACATTTCTAATTTCAATGTTAACTGGTCCAATTTTTTTCAATACTCAATATGAACCTTGATTCAAACGACGTAGTTTTCTGGATGTTCCTGGCTTGACTTGAGGAGTATATATATACACTAAATCTCCTCTTACTTTAACCTTTTTGGTTTTTTATTTCTTTGGTTTCAAAATATCTTCAGTCATTTCATATGCCAATTGCATGCATCTTGTTAGTACTTCCTTATAATTATCATTATAGAGTGGCAATCTTTCTTTGTTCAGCAATGCAAGTGGTAAAATTGGACCTCTTCCATATGTGAAATAGATAGGTGTTTCCTTTGTGGATGAATGCACCACTGTGCGATAAGCAAGCAACAGCAAAGGTTCATCCCAATCATTCTGTTTTTTGTCACATAGTGTGACAACATTTTTGCTATGGTTCGATTAAATCTCTCCACTTGGCCATCGCTTTGTGGGTGATAAGCAGATGTGAATAATTTTTTGATTTCTAATTCTTGACAAAGTTCTCGAAAAAGGGTTGAAGTGAAATTATTTCCTTTGTCTGTTAACAGACTTTCACAGACCATGTCTTGAAATCACCTCATTCAAAAACAATTTAGCTATTGTTTCAGCGTTTTGGTTTCGAATGGGAAATGCTTCCACATTCTTGGTTAAGTAATCTGTAAAGACTGCAATATATTTGTTATTTTTAATTGTGGTTGGTAAAGGTCCTAAAATTTCCAGTGCTACCCTTTCAAATGGTCTTTCTAGTGGCTTCATTTGTTGTACCGGGGTGTTAGCATTTGGATTTTGTTTTTCATTGCAAGATTTGCATGATTTGCAATAATTTTCTGTGTCTTTATAGATTCCATCCCAATAGTAGTTTTGTTGAATTCTGTGAAGGGTTTTTTCTAGACCTAAATGTCCTGCAATTCTAGCATCACGAGCCTGAAATAGAACCATCTCCTTGAAAAACTGGGTAGAACAACCACTTTTGTGCAACTGTTAGATCTTTCTGCATTTGAAGTAATTTGTTTAAACAAAATGTCCTGTTGATCCAAAAATAACCTTCTTTCAATAAGTTGGTAAATTTGTTTCCATTTTCCTTGTTTAAATTTTGAATCTTTTTCCAGAATTTTGTCTTCCTTTAATTGTTCTGTTTTTATTAAATCCATGTTTAACAAAAATTCAGTTTCCTGTTCTGATTTTTGTTTGTTCAGAAGCATGACTGATTTGTTTTGGCCAACCGCTTGTTTTTCATCCGGAATTTCCTCGGTTAAATTTCTTAATTAGAAATAAATAGAATTACATTTCTATTACCTCATCTGGAGTTTCTTCCATTCCTTTTACATTTTGGGATAAAGCATCCACTCTATTTTTCACACCTGGGCTTTAAACCACCTCAAAGTCATAGGTCTGAAGTTGTAAAGCCCATCGTGATAACATTGCGTTATGATGACGAGTTGTCATCAAATAACGTAAAGGGGCATGATCTGTGATCAAGGTAAATTTATTGCCAACCAAATAATATTTGAAAAGTGTTACACCAAAGAGACATTCCAAAGCGTCTTTCTGTATGGTTGAGTAATGTGTTTCCAAAGGTTTTAGTTTCCTACTAATATAGACTATTGGGAATCGTTTTGCATTGATTTCTTGTTCTAGAACTGCTCCTATTGCATAATTGCTGACATCAGTCGTTAAAAAGAATGGTTTATACCAATCAACCAGTTGTGTGGTTAAAAATCCTTTAGTGCAGCAAAAGCCTTTCCACATTCGTTATTCCAAATAAAGGGAGTATCCTTTTTAGTTAGGTCCGAAAGAGGTTTAGCCATTTTTGCGAAATTAGGTACATGTCATCTGTAATACCCAGCAATACCCCTGTGGGGGTACCATCAGCATCAGTCTTTCGCTTGAAAACCCAGCGACAGGATACAATGTTGCATTTCAGTGGTGCATGAACGAGCTACCACTCTCGGTGCTTGCTAAGCAGGGACATCTCCACATCTGCGGCTTTATTCCACTCGTCTTTTTGAGAGCTTGGCATAGCCTGAACATCCTCCCAGCAAGTGGGCTCAATGTCAGTAGTGATGGCCTCAAACGTTGCTGCTTGAATGTGGTCCTGAGCAATGCAGGCGGAACGTAGAAGTGGTGTCGGTGGTACCTGTACAGGTAGCCGGAGTGCAGCATGTCGCAATTGCTCGATGCGCCTTGGTCTGCCTCGGCATCTAGGCATGATTTGGATCTTCCCAGTTGGAGTCCCTCTCATCTCTCCCTCGTCAGAGTTCTCGGAGCACTCAGAGTTGCATGTCTCCACGGAGTTGCTTGTTTCTCTCAGCTCCCTCCACCACATCAAAACTGTCAGATGGTGATCGCTCCTTCTCGGCTGAATTGCAGGCATCGTCGCCTTCTGACTCCGAAGCAGCAAGCCTAGTCGCAGTCCCTGGTCATTCAGGTGGAGGTGGCGAAGTTGCCATAACTCATAGTGGATGCGACGGACATGTAGGAACGGCTGCAGGTGGTGACCGGACAATCACTATAGGGGACAACTTAATGTGTGTTAACCATTGGAGTGGCTATAGCAGGTACCACCTTTGCTCCTCATCATGGTCATCATCCTCATCGTACAGCAAGTTTTCACTCACATCGGCAGAATTAGCATCTGTGTTAACTGAGAAAGGGAACCATTCATCCTCCTCCACCTTCGGCCGTGTTGGAAGCTCGGTGACAGGCTCCTCCCAAAAACGCACGGTGTTCACGTACCAGACTCTTGTAGGTTCAGATGGGTCCAGCAGCCTATATCCCTTGACATCATCACCATAGCCAACGACTACTCCGTCTATCGCTCGGTCGTCCAGCTTTCTTCGCTTCTCTGTTGGAACCAGAGAGAATGCTCTACATCCAAAGACACTGAGGTGGGAGACATCAGGTTTGACACCCTTTAGAAGCTCATAAGGGATGGCACTAACAGGCGATGAGGGAAGATGATTCTGTAAATAACAGGAATGATTAATGGCTTCACCCCAAAATTTGGCAAGCAGATTGGCATCCAATAGAAGACATCGAGCCATCTCAAATAAAGTTTGGTTCTTCTTTTCTGGGACGCCATTCTGTGCAGGTGTGTAAGGCACTGTTAGTTGATAGTGGATCCCTCGTTCAGCCAGGAGAGTTTTTATCGCCTGGTTGACGTACTCTCTGCCATTATCTGTCCGAAGGACCTTTACATCACAATTGTACAGTGACTCAAACAATTGTTCACATAAATGCTAGTCTACATTTATTGTCTTCACCAACATCCAATAGACTTTCATATAAAAAAGTAAAACATGGAACATAAACAGTGACATTTCATCTTTCAGAAAAAATGCACAGCTTGAAATGAAACAATACGTGAAAATAAAATGTCCAATTACAGTTGTCACAACATGTGAACAAATATTTTGCTGACATACTGCTACAAAATTAATTATGTTTATGGTCACCCTTAGCCTTTATTACCTTTAATATTCTTTCAGGCATGCTATCAATTAGCTTCTTACAATAATCCTTCTCAATTTTATCAAAAATCTGTTCAACTTTCTCCCATAACTGAAACATACTGGATGGTGGCTCTGGAAAATCATTCAGTCTTCTTTTGAACAATTCCCATAAATTTTCAATTGGAGTAATCAGGAGATTGAGGGGGCCACTCCAAAAGCTCAATTGTAGCATCTTTGAGCCATTTTTTTGTACATTTCGCAGTATGTTTGGGGTCAATATCATGTTGAAATATCACGCCACTTTTTTCAGTTTATGTAGCTTCAATGTCTCACTTGAGATCCTCTTGTAAAATGGAACAATACAATGCTGCATTCATAATTCCATTGATTTTGACTAGTTGTCCAGTCCGAAATAAAGATATGCATCCCCATACCACCAGAGAGCCTCCACCATGTTTAACTGTAGGTGTCATGTGATTAAATTTCAATTGGGATTGTGGTGTTTTCCAGCACCATTCGCGCCCATTGCTGCCGAAACGACTAATTTTGGTCTCATCTGAAAAAATTACCCGCTGCAAGTCCTCTTTTGTCTAGTGTTTGTACATGTTGGAAAATTCCATTCTGAACCTCTTGTGCCTTGGAGTTAACAGAGGCTTTTTAATCTTCACTGCTGATTGTAAACCATGTTTCATCAGTATATTTGGAACAGTTTGAGCGCTGACATGGGTATTTTGATGATTTGCAAGGTCAACTTGAACATCCACTGCAGTATCATGCCTTCCTGACAAAACTGCACACACTATGTTTCTTTCTTGGACATTTGAGAGTGACTTTGGACGACCAGACAATGGTTTTTCTGCATCTGAAACCTTTTTTTCTGATTTTAGACAGCTACAAGTTAGGCTATTTTTCTCACGGACAGCCCTGATATTAATAAGGCAATGACATCTTGCCATTTTTGCAATGATAGAGCCTTCATGGAAGTCCTATTATTGAAATTACATTATTAATATATCATAGATAAATTAATTAAGTAATTTCATGATATCTTGCCTGGTTTTCATTGTATACAGAGACAATAATCAAGGATTGTTCCTGCAGCAAAAAAACTCTTCACATGCAATGTTGCACAAACCTTTCAATTCTAGGTATTTATGTGAAGTGAATTACAGTCCCATTTGCATGAAAATAAACCTTAACCTTCTAGGAATGTCACCCATGAAAGCATTTCAAACTTTTTGATTATCTAGGGGTATATATTGCACATTGAAATCAATTGGCAAACTACGTGAAGAATTGTTTGAGTCACTGTAGATGTCTTCATTGCGATGACGTAGTTGCAAAAGTCATCCACTACGTCACTCTTCTGTGTCAAGAGTTTGATCATGGCATATCGTCTGTAGTCGTCGATGAGTGTCAGCACATACCGGTTCCCTGATGGTGTCAAAACTTGAATTGGTCCACACAGGTCGCTATGCACCAAGTCACAAGGTGATGTCGAACAAGTCTCTGACAGTGGAAAGTGCCGTGAAGATAACTTGCCCTTGATGCAGCATTTGCATGTCTCAGGCAGATGTCATCGGCTGCAAGCTCGATTCCAGTTGCAAGCTTGCTCCTCACCAGCTTCCGGATGGCTGCAGGGTCTCTATGGCTGAAGCGTCGATGCCATCGGCTCAGGGTGCCAAACTGCTGCACGTCCAGCATGAGGTTTGGGTGGGTAGTGGAATTTGAAAACTCCTTTCTCCATGTGGGCCTTGAGATAGATGATCTTAGGGGAGACACCAGAAGCTGTGGTAACCGCTGCCCCTTGCTTGTCAAAGTGAACTGTCGATCTACCTTGTAGGACTCTGTATACGGACATCAAGTTCTCGACTAGTGTTGGCACGTAAAGCACATCTCGGAGGATGATTGTGCGCATCTCGCCCGATTTCAATCGGTGTTCCAAGATGCCTTCACCTTGGCCCATGATCTTGGCATGGTGGCCATCCACGTTGGTCACCACTCCTTTTACTGTCTCAAAGGTGGAGAAAAGTCTCTATTGTTGACCAGGTGTTGCGAAGCGCCGGAGTCGAGACACCAGGTGTTGGTGGCAACTCGATTGGCCACTGCAGTAGGCATCGTCGCCTCTCCGAGCAAATGAAACATGCGCTAGCTGCGTAATAAGCAATCGCCTTTACAGTGGCGACCGAAGCTGTCGAAGCAGTCTGTCCTCCAGACAGAGTAGAGGGGCGGCGCTTGCTGCACTTTGCTGCAGAATGTCCTACTTTGCCACAAGTGTAGCACTGCATGGTTGTCGATCCACTGGAAGGTGCTGCGGAGGTAGCGTTGGTGGCAGCTCCTCTGCATCCACCATGCTTCCAACCTCGATGCTGCGTTTCTTCGCACCACCTGTTCCAGAAGTGGTGAAAGCAGCAGTTGCTTCAGCAGGATGAGGAGTCAATGGTGTGACGCTGGCAGGATACTTTCTGTCATACTCGCTCTGAATACTGTGGATAATGTTCCCTGGGGTCGCTTTTTCAAAAGCCATAGACTGCTATGTGTTGACGAATGGTTCCTACTCAGTTGGTAATCCATTGATCAGCTGTGTAACAAACGACTCATCGTCAATGTTACCACCTGCTTGCTTATGTTGATAAGCGGTCTCCTGAAGTCAGTTGATGAAATCATAGGCCGACTTCTTGCTGAACTCCCACTTGATTCTGCTGAATCTCAATGCTGATCTCGAATCTTAGATTGCGGCAATAGAGTCCCACATCTCCCGAGCAGTCTGCAGCCCATAGATGTATTTGTACCTGAAAGCATCCACATTCATCCTTATCTTCGCCTTTGCATGCCGATCGGCTCTATCCCATGCCGACTGTGCCCTGACATCTACAACAGTAGAGGTTTCTCCAGACTCCAGTGTCACAGAGCAAGTGAAGGATGGTTTGGTTTCTTCAATCACATGCCACAAATACGAAATCCATCAGCAGAAATATCATCCCAGATTTCCAATGATAGTAGTTCTGTTCTGTCAGAGCTACTATTCCAGACTATGTCTTAGGCTGGCCTCCTCAAGTTGCTAATTTTCAATGTTCTAAGCTTTCCCACAAGCCTATCCAAATGTTTTTACAACAATAAAAGGTGACTCAGTGTTAACACCGTTGATTCCATGCAACAAAAAAAAAGTTGCAAAAGTTTGTTGTCCAAGATGGCATCAAAATGATTGCCAACATTCCTTTGTGAAAAATTCCCAAAGTCAGAACAAATCCAGTTTTTCCAGGAACTTCCCAGCAGAGTCTGAAAAACAAATATTTCTGAGTTATGAAATGCGGTTTAGGCACATAACCTGCTGATATTTGAAGCTGTTGATGCAATTCTGGCTTTAAACTTTAAAGCAGAATGAAGTAGATACAAAAGACATCTTGGTTGTTGGTAGTTAATGTTGGGGTGGGACGAGGTTTGACCCCGTACCAGAATAATGCTCAAAACATAAATATTAAATAAAAATTACTTTTATTTGTAAAACAAGAAAAATGTTTTTGTGACTGTGGTAGGTTGGTGGCGAAAAAACTAGTGGCAAAACAAAGATGGCAGCCGGGACGAAAAACTGGACTGGACCTCCCAAAAAAATGAACCCAGGAAAAAGGGAGGGGGAAGGGGGGTGCCTGCTAACAGCGGGCGAAGGTCAAATCAAAAATAACCTTCGAGTTGCCCTCCGTAGGCGCGAACGCAGATGGGGCCCTGCTTGCAAGCTGGGTGGATGAAATTTGGCCCCAACCCCTAGAAATTGTTACACCCCCATGGCGTATTATTCCTAATGAACCGTAAACTAAATTTTGAAATACGCCACTCCTTATTTCAAATATGGTGTTAGGGAGATCAATTTAGATACACTCATCGGCTTAGTGAGCACATCCGCCAAATTGCTCTTTGTGGGTACGTGGTGGATGGTAAAGAGAGCCTTCGAATAATGGTCGCGTACGAACCTCAACTTGCGGGTAAAGTGTTTTGTAGAGCCGTTCTCTACCGCGTTCTTAATCGCGAAAATGGCTGACTCGTTGTCAATCATAATCTCCACCTTACCAAGTGATGATGGGAGTACCGCCTTTAGTTCGAAGAGGATCTCGTTGAGCCAAATAACCTCTTTAACCGTATCCACGAGAGCCATGGTTTCGGCTTCCATGGTAGACTGGACGATTATAGTCTGCGTTGCAGACCTCCAGGCTATAGGTGACGCTCCGAACAACACGACTAATCCGGAGACCGAGTACGCGGTATCAACCTCGGACCCCCAAGAGGCATCGGAGTAAGCCCTGATGACCGTAGCTCCCCTGCCAGAAAGCACTAAGCTTTTGGAACTGGTGCTTCACAGATAGTTGAGCAGGTTAGCTGCGTGGTTCCATGTTAGCAGGGTTGGCTTGTTGTTAAACTTCGCTAGGGTATTGTTATGCACCAGCGTGTCGGGACGCGTCATCCGGGCGATGTAGAGCAGCGACCCGATGAGGCTACAATATGGGAATGGGATCTTCTCGGTGGAGTTACCACACAGCTCACGACTGTACACGGCCCTAACTTTTAAAGGTTCTTTCGCATTCCGGTTGGAGATCATGCTCATCCTTTCGCAGAGTTCTTGGATATAAGGTACCTGGTTCATGCTGACTACTCTGTTGTCCAGGTCATGGTGGAATTGGACGGCGAGGAAACGAGTAGTCGTGCCTAAGTCAGTAATTTCATACACCCGTCCGAGTCGTATGCATATTCTGTCAAGAGCTTGTTGGTTTTTGGTAAAAACCAAGAGGTCGTCAACATATACACATATGAATGCCTCCCATTCATACCTGTACATACATTCACACGATCCGAATGGTGTGAACCCTTGGCGGCGGAGCTCTTCGTGTAATGTGCCCCACCAGCAGCGCCCTGACTGGTGTAGTCCATATAAGGACTTCTTGAGGAACCATGCCTCACCTGGTTTGGCTTGAGCACCTGGTGGTGGCTCCATGGCAATTGGCTTGTCGAGGGCGCCGTACAAGTATGCACACTTGACGTCCATGTGGCTATGCAGCCAACCACCCAAGACAACCAGCACCATGAACATAAGCCGTACGATGGTGAAGCTTATGACGGGATTGTATACTTCGGTAAAATCCCACCCCGGGCGTTGTTGGAAGCCCTTTGCCACCAGGCGTGCACGGTGCCTCACGACGGAACCTGATGCGTTCCGTTTTCGGACATAAACCCAACGACAACCAATCACTTTCTGATTGGTTGCGGGTTTAATAACTTCATACACTTTGCGCTCGCGGAAAGTGCGCAGCTCCTCCGACATTGCTTCACGCCACTGGGTCGCGTCTGGTGAGTTCAATGCCTCGTCGTATGTTCTAGGATCAATTATGACCGAATTTACTGACCCCATCGGAATTGTCTCATCCTCTGTTTCTGTCGTGAACTTGTCGGCGGTTTCGAGAGGTTCGTCATCGTCGTCCGTCTTGGTCATGGGTATGGGACGGGAAGATTTCGTTTCGATGTACCCCTCGTGTCTGTTTTTGGAGGAAAAGTCAAAATCAGCTTGCTCAAAATCCAGCCCCCGCTTCTGGCAGTGAGCTTCAATGTCTTTCAAAGACTTGAGTCGAGTGCCCTCGGTGTCGAAGTACACATCTGT
>JAUJYV010002406.1:0-12745 GCA_033995625.1 Ophyiulus pilosus
TATGTGCATGCCATAGGTACATGTATGAACTTCAAAACGTATATTGTATATTTTTGTATATTTCATTATAATTTAATCAAGATGCATAAATGGAACCTAATTATTCATTTTGAGATACTGAACTTGGTGAAATTTATTCGATGATAACAATGCGTAATAGCTAATTCCCACCTGTTATCAGTCATTAAGACCCGTTAATCTCTGAATACAATTAATGATAGTCTAAGCAACCTGTCAAGGGAATGACAATTTATTATGGCCCGTGCGGCCTTAATTTCGTGGTTAGCGAATGTAGAGTCCGGAGACAATAAATTAAACAGACAAATCAGCTTTCAACATTTCGTTCATTTGTAATAATTAAGTCGTGGCATGTCACCTTTAAAATCTAGAAAAAAACTAAGAATGGTTAAAGCAGAAACCAGTGGGCTATGTAGCAAAAACTTGAATTTCAATACAAGAATGCTTGAAAATAATGAAAATTATTCACGTACAAGTACATGTGATAGAGGTAGTGCAATGAAAAGTTCAAGGCTAAGGCATTTGCCCTATTTCTTAGAATGTTTAGTTTTGTATCGAAACATTATTCGCCACATATTCACCAAAGTAATTCATTAACATACATGTGCTGAATACTTGATAGCAACAGGTTATTCGCCTTTCGTAGGAAACTATCATTAGAGACATTTAGCTACCCAAACTCACCGTTGACGGAATCGACAGCACTGTTTTTTTTTTTTTCGAAATGCACATGTGCCTGATAACGTGAATGGGATTTTGGGTAAAGAGAAACAAAACCGCAATGAGTTCAGTTTCAGGGTAAACCGTTGCATGCGATAATGATTTTAACAGGGAATTTTACCATATTTTATTACCGAATTTTACCCTACGGTAACCGTCGCGTAGATTGCTAAATGTCTAATCTGCAAATAAAACTGCAGTACATATGCAGATTTTTTTAAAAATAACCAAATCTTAATTGTTTAAAGCAAAAACATTCTTGACGCTTTCTAGTTTTTACAAATTGTGTATGCATTTATATTATATTACTTTATATATTTATATACGTTTTGCAAAATCCTATTAATTAAAATTAATTAAGCACGCACTTTGAAGTAGGTAACTGCTGAACATTGTGCATGCTATCGACATGTACTGTACATTTATTAGAGAATATAACATTATTATTAAAAGGTATACGTAATAAAATCTGACACCTTATAATCTTACTGGAAGAATCCTTTAATTTAATTTAATTTATAGCCATTGAAATATTTAAGGAAATGAGTGTGCATATATGTTGCTAGGGACGAGGTCGAGTATATTCTCGCAGTCTGTTTTGAATATGACTTTCTGAATGCAAATTTTTTTTAATATTTACATCTTAGGTGAAACTTACACGCATGTATACATTATTTACAACAGGTTTCTGGTAAAATGCTTCAACTGAAGGGGTCAAACTAGAAAACATACGAGCTGTACATCCAGACTTACATTTTAGTGAAGAGAAGAATATTAACTAAAATTAATGACGAATATAGAAGTTCCACTGTACTTCAAAAAATACAGTATTTTCCATCCTATATCCACCAGTCACGTGATAAATAACCTGAACGGACGATATTTAGGAGGAGCGTCGTTAGATTTAACCCGTTTAAATTTAAATTTGCCACAGCCATGTTGCTTTTTAGACCCTGAAACAGCACTTCACATTTTGGCTCCCCTTTACCCATAATCACATTCACGTTATCCGGCACATGTGCATTTCGAAAAAAGCAAAAAAACAAAACAACAAAACAGTGCTGTCGATCTCGTCAACGAGAAATCTGGGTGGCTAAATGTCTCTAATGCCCCCTTTACATTACTGGAATGTGGTTTATTTGTGTTATCAGTTTGGTACTTTATATTCCAATATTTTTTCCAGCAAGTGTGCCGCGACAATTTTAGACGTAGCCGCTATTAACACGTTTGAGCATTGCACGATATCCACGAATGGTTCTTTAATGACCCATTGACACGGGTTAGTGCATTTCAGACACAAGATTTCCTGTATCGATCCAGTTTAACAAAAAGATTGTCTCATCATCAGCGAACACTAGTGAACAGAAGCAATTTTCTTCTTTTTGTACGTCTTAACAAAACGCTCTTTCACTCCAAATAAATAAAAACCTGCAATTTAGTGAAGGTTTCGGCTAGTCACGTGTTCGGCCGTTGGTCATGGTTAGGCTCGCGTGTGCACCGGTTGACCCAGGCCACGTGGAAAATGACGAAAGGTCAGAGGATGTAGGCAGGCTCAGACTGCTGAACTCGACAATTTACTCAAAAAAAAAATACGTTGAAAGTAAAAAAATAAGTACAATGCCTTCGTCCTTTCTTCGTTGTATTGTATAGGTGTGTCCGAACATTTCACTTGTCACAGTGATTAGGTTGGTGTACAGGAAAAACAGTGTTTTTTAACTTCTAATTCGTGCTTATTAAATTTATGAGGAAAGTATTTGGGGGAAAAGTGTTTGATGTAGACTTCTAAACCCTGGCTGTATTGTTAAATAATGCATATCACTGCAATTTATGAATGAAGTCGAAGAAAATAATTCCAGACATAAAATTAATAGAGAGTTTGAGCCAGCCAACGTTAACGAAATTATAACGATAACGTTGACTGGTTCAAACTTTCTTAAAATTATTGCCTACAACTAGACCTTATTCGAAATATATCAATATATTACATGGCAGTGATTTTCATACGTTTCAAAGTAATTCTACAGCATATTTATATATTTACTAAGTTTAGAAGAGATATTGGAAGATATTTAGGTTAAATATATATATATATATATTCTCACCTATGCATTTGTGTGAGACCACAGTAATGATAATCTTAAATTTATCATTGAAGGTATTGGGTTATATACGAAAGACAAGATGCATTTTAAGATTAAATTGGCCAATTTATGATAACTGAAGCATTTCATTTTTCTGAAAATCACAATAAGAAATAATCATGCGCTGATAAGCACGACTAATAAATAACAATTCAAATTACTCTGAAATAATCAATGTAATTTCTGCACAGAAATCCCATAAAAGTATCCAAAAGTTATGTTCACTATCATTCTTATTCGTATACTTTCAGAAATGTTTGAATATATGTCTCGTTGTTTATAAGACATCAGACAGATCCATGCCTAATGCAATATTCTCAACTTTTATCTTTTACAAATGATGAAATTTCACTTCATCATCCACTTATAACTTCGAAATTTAATGATTCCTGCGTAAAAACTCGATTGCTGACCCTTGATACGGTTCAACGATTTCACTAACAAACGTTATTTTCCTCGAGGGCGGATCTATAATAATGAAAACGTGATCAGAAACATCTTACACCATTTTACAACCGAGCATTTCTCGTAAACAGTTTAGGTTGAGCAGGATGTACTTAATATGATTCTGCACTTTTTTATATTATAAAAATATAAAGGATTGCCTTATTGCGAGCCTTGAAATTGGGGCTGCACCGATGGCACCATAAATTTTAAACATCGATTTGCATGAAATAACCAGACTAGTGCAAGGTGTGCCAAGCTTAAATTCCCTTGTGTATTTTACATGACACGTAAACCTATGTTAGAAACATGTTGAGCATTTGCTTCAACCACCACAAGCAACATTGCAAATAGTATTGAAAATTTGATGATTGGAGGACAAATTCCTAACTGAAAAAATATGTAGAGATGCTTCTTAATTAATTAATAAAAAAAATGATTATAAAATTAATCTTGTATAATGTGGAGTATATTTTATAATTGTGGGGTATCTGCTTATTGACTTGTTAAACCTGTGGCACATTAGATAAACTAGCAACAAGACCTCTAGCTAGATCTCCGATACATGTTCCTTACAACAACTACAAAAAAATTATCAATATATAATGTTAGTAAATAAAAACCAGGAAACAAGGGTTATAAACAACGAAATGGATAAATAAACTGTTGACTCTTTCCTGCAGGTCACTTCAATTCCGCGTTACGATTGAATATATAACTTCATTTCGTGTTTCTAGATGCAGCTAATCATATCTGCTTTTAAGTGAAACTAATTTGAGTTGGTTTTTTTTTGGAGCGAAAACATGTTCTTAAAAGACAATTTCATGGTGAAGATTAAATGTACGGGTTAGTGCGGGCCAAACACCATGTCTTGAACAACTGGAAAATTTTATTAGGAAGTTTAATGCAATAAAAATTGAACATTAACTTTGAACTTATTATAACACAGCAAAAACTCAGCCTATATATTGCTAAACTTTTTAAATCCTGTTTAATCTAAATGTTGGCAGTGTTGCAGAACTAATGTTCTAACTACTAATTGGACTAATATGTTCCTACCAATTATTTAGTGCTAATGCATATGTTATGGTATATTGATACCCTTATTTCATGTGTATAATCGTAAGCTAATTGGGATTAATTATGCATTGAATATCTTTCTATATGCAAAAGGTTTTTTAACGCAGCCTAATATTAAAACCCATAAAACTAATTATTGGAGCGATAGCAAACTGTTGTCGTTCATTACTTATCACATTAGATAGTTTGAGCCAGCCAACGTTAACGAAACAATAACGATAACGAGAAACAGCACTGGCGGCCTGGAATGTCAATTACTGCCCTATGCGAAGCATGGCATTGCAATGCCATTCCGGGCCGCCAACTCTGTTTCTCGTTATCATTATCGTTTCGATAAAGTTGGCTGGCTCAAACTCTCTATTGGCAGGTATATGTATTAAATTGCATGTAATACACTAAGGCTACATACGTATACAAGTTCCACAAAGGAATGATGCTGTATTAGAGTTTGAGCCAAATCAAACGTTAAAGTTAACGTTAAGGCGTTGGCTGACTCAATCTCTCTATTGAAAGCAAAAGTTACTCCTTAACTATGTATATATTTAAAAAACATATACGGATATGTAAAAAGTGTTTGCAATAATGCAAACGTGTATATTAGTTTGGATATTTTTGTGTCACAGTTGTGATTCTCCATTAGGTTGTTAACCAGTTAAGATGTCATGACCATTGTCGTGCAATGACAACGTGGGATTTTCATATTTCGAAATACAGAAAGGAAATAAAAGGAAATCCGGCGAGGGGAATAAATAAAAAACAGTTTAGAAATCCGAAAGTGAGGCGCCATGAAGTGAGTTCGTAGGGCGAGTTTACGCTGAAAATGTGCCCTGCAGGATTGCATGTAAAAACCCCTCCTTCTTCCTCTACCCAAAGGCGCCATCGAGTGGGGGTCAAGCCGGCCAAAGGGAGTGGCCAAAGCGAAACCTAATCACAATCATCCAGTCCATCTTTTGGCCTAATTACACCTGCAGTTCGGCCGCCCATTACGTATTCATGACGCCAATTATTGATCTTTCTCCATGTTGAAAAACTTGAACGTTCAAAAATTCACTTTTTAAAACACGAAAAACTGGGCTGGCAAATGCAGCAACAGCAACAACAAATGTATAAAAAACACAATGACCGCTCGCGTTGCATCACGGGATACTCGTAAACGAAGCGAATATCAAATTGTCCAATCCCAGAATAAAAGGGTGATTAGCCAAGCGTGCAATAAGAAGGAGGAGAAGCTAAAAATTAAGGAAATGCTCAACAACACACTGCACGTAGTAGCGTGATGTTCAATGGACGGCAGCATGCATGCCTCTAGTATACTCAACTCCGTTTAACCAAAACTAGTAATTTGTTGAATTTTCTGAAAACGATCTAGTTTTTCGCTCCCAAAACCGCTACTGCTCCGGTTCAACCTGATTTGTGTTTTAGGGAAAATCTTCCCCGATGATGTTACTCCGTTACAACATCACCATTCTCATCGATGCAAAAATGGATAATTAAATGCAGTTCACATCGGAAAAGGCCATTGATAGTTATCGTCGATGATTTTGCCCACCTTTTCGGTCAATTTTCCTTATTAGCCGCGTATCTGGAGCATCGGATTTACAAACGCTTATAGTACACAGAGTATAAGCTTAATCGTGACTCGACCATCATCAGATATACTGGCCAATCTGGCACACTTAATAACGATGTTAGAAGAAGCTAAAGAAATTAATCAAACCAAACGGATACTCACTGTGGAAGAAAAATGGCATCTTCTTTTTAGACAGGTAAGACACCCCTGTAATTTTGCACCTTTAAGATAACATCGTCTGGACGCTGATGGGGAAATTTTTTTTATTATTTTTGAAATTTTTTTTTGGCAGGTTTTTGTTACCTATAGAGGTCCTAAAAATAGTTGGGAGGGCATTGTGCACCTTCATTGTTTTATTCGCTCGGCCAATGCGTGTCCATCTTATGCAAATGTAGTACTAACTCGATTGTAAATGGAGATGCCCTTAATATCTTATAGGCGATAAACGATCATGTAAATGTCAGTCTTATAAGATTGGATTAAGGATAAAACGGACCTGATTAGCCCTTGTTAAGTCAGTTTGGGTATTAGAAAATTAGATCAGGCAATCAGTCGATGGCGAACCTGTTGTTGCCTTTTTTATTATTTCGTCGATAGAATACTAAACATGTTTTATTTACTCGTTTTGTGCACTCTCGTATGCAAAATCAAACATCCGAATTACTTAAAATGGAAATTAACAAGTTATAATATGCATGAAGCATAGATGTTACTAAAACATGTTTCTGTTAAAATGTAGTCTATTTATTTCTAACCACACTTTATTTATACCGCGCTATCTCCTGAAATTTATTGGAGTCATAGTCATGAATTTTCTACGTTATATAAAAAGCTGTTGTTTATATAAAAGCTCATATGTATAGATTCGTTAAAGTAAGTTTTTCTATGTAATCAAGAGATGCCATTAAACACAGATGCAAAAGTTCTAACTACTTTTTCTGGCCATTAAGAAAGCAAGTCTATTGGAAAACAAAGACACGTATAGAAACGTCTTAGTTTTCATGTGGGAATTTCCTTCAAATGATAGTTTCACGCTTTGATGATTCCGAAGCAAACACTTGAAAATGTTATTAACTTCGATTCATGTTTTAACGAATGAATATATTCGTAGTTAGTATGCTTACTAACGAGAATAGTTTCAACCACATGCGCTTTAGAAAACTATATTGACGTAATAAAAATAGCAAAAAAAAATATATACTTTGCAACGATATAGCGTTTAAGACACATATGTTCAGTATATATCTTATACATGATTATACATGTTATTGACACCTTTTATGTAAGATGCAACTACAGTTTCAAAAAATAAATTGGGAAAATCGTGAAATTACCTACAGTGTCGATATAAGTACAGAAGTGTTCAGAATAGAGAGATTATAGAGTTTGAGCCAACCAACGTTAACGAAACGATAACGATAATGAGAAACAGCGCTGGTGGCCCGGAATGTCAAGGACTACCCTATTCGAAGCATGGAATTCCAATGCCAATCCGGGCCCCCAGCACTACTTCTCGTTATTGTTATCGTTTCGTTAACGTTGGATGGCTCAAACTCTATTGAGCCTGCCAACGCCTTAACGTTAACCTTAACAAGGCGGAAAAGGAGGAGCCACGGACTGAACCGCCCAATGAACTAGTTGAACGTCATGAGTGCGCATGTGTGGTTCTTTATATATAAATGCGTTAGCATGCTCAAACTAATAGACAGTTTGAGCATGCCAACGTCTTTATAAATACCTTAACTTTAATGGCGAGAAGGGAAGAACCACGCATGCGCACCCATTACGTTCAGTTAGTTCATTGGTTGGTTCAATGCGTGGCTCCTCCCTTCCCGCCATTAAAGTTAAGGTATGTATAAAGACGTTGGCATGCTCAAACTGTCAATTGATATAAAACTGCGTACATGTCCACACGGTTTCAGACATTCTGTATACATGGTCCTATAAAATCTGTCCACCGGGGATCGAAATGTAGTATGTGCAACACTTGATCTGACCAAAAACCCTTTCTGGGAATGTCTTATCGTACGTTTCAATCCAAGAGATATTTGAATAGCTGCATGCTGAAGCGCCGAATCAGGAAACGTCAACTTCCGGGTTTTGTCCAATGCATTTCATCAGCCGGTCAGAAATTCCTGCCGGTTTTGTGTCCGATATATACATACATGTAGGCCTAACAGGACGAGTTAACTTTTCAAAGTGGAATTTGCCAAGTAAGAAAAATTATCATACCTGTTACTAGGCATTGTGTGAAATGCACAAAAGGCATCACCAACTGCATTATAGGTTAACTGTAAACGTTTTGATCAAATGCATCGATAGCGGCCGCAAGAAGTACGGTAGACTGTTGTCAATCGACAACTTCCGTTTACATTAAAATCTTACTTCCGACAATGGCATACGACGAGTAGACACAACCGCTCGAAATGTTTATCAGCTTGGTACATTTCTTTTAAAAAAAAAAAAACTTTAAAAAAACTGGATTTTAAATATTTAAAATAGTTGCACCCTAGCCACAGGCGACTTACCCTAGACTCGTCTTGTAAAAAAAAGTATATTTTTTTGCCGGCCACATTTAAAATTCAAATTCAATTTCATTATCCAGTCCCATTATTATAAGTTTAAGGCGCATTTTGTCCATGCCACACAATCTTTGAACAAAAATTGTTACATTTTATTTTATAGCATGTGTTGGAAAAAAAATAATGCTGATTCGTCATGCGTGCAGATTAAATAAAATATATTATTATTATTAACATTATTATAGGAATTTAAGTATGACGATCGCGTCCACACTCAATAATTTATTACGTTCCGGTCAAGATTTCATGGAATTCGACCAATTTATTTCAAATTTCTGAGAAATTTACCAAAAATAAGTTGTTTTAAATAACCCGATTCCGTGTCCTGACAATGGATGAACCAAACAATGAATAATGACATCGATTAAAATGCATTTAAGGAATGAAATTACGTTTTGAATAAAACTTGCATTAAACGCTAAGGTTAACGTTAAGGCGTTGGCTAGCTCAATAGAGAGTTGGAGCCAGCCAACGCTTTAACGTTAACCTTAACGGCGGGAAGGGAGGAGCCACGGACTTAACTACCCAATGAACCAAATGAATGTCATGAGTGAGCATGGCGTACAGCGCCCCCGTTAACGTTAATGTTAACGTTAAGGCGTTGGCTGGCGCAAACTCTCTAATCTCTATTCACAATGCAATTTCCTGTTACCATCTTCTTGATAGAGAGATTGAGCCAGCCAACGCCTTAACGCTAACCTTAAAGTTAGAGGGAAGAGCCACGCATGCGCACTCATGAGGTTTAGTTAATTCAGTCCGTGGCTCCTCCCTTCTCACCTCTAACGTTAAGGTTAACGTTAAGACGTTGGCTGGCTCAATCGCTCTATTAAGATGACCAACTACTTTTGAGCATTCTCAGTAATATGTATTTATATTTCATATAATTTCAAACAAGTCCACTCCGACCCCAAGAGCAATAACCTCCTAATTGCCATCTGGCACTTTTTTCACAAATTTCGATAACTGCATGTTCGGCTTGCTAAAAACTTTGTAATCACCTCTGTAAACCGGTCAATGCCACACGGATACTCGATTTCAACTAGGAAATCCACTGGCAATTTTGGTGAAAGTATATTATATACACGAGTGGAAAATTTCGACCCCCTACATGATACAGGTGAAGCATTTTAAGATTAAGTTTACAAACTCCGTATCACGTACGTTACATATCCTAATTCGCAGCCTAATTGAGGAATTTCTCACCGACTCCTACATGTGCATATAATGTACCTACCCGTGCAGCTTGTTTTCTAAACATTTTTGGCATTTTTGATTCACTCCTTTTGCGGAACCCCCAGCAGGTATCATAAACTTCAGCATCGAGGTAAAAGAAAACAACTTGGCGAAAAATAACATATATATTTGACCCACGCGGAATTTTTACCTCAAATATCGAGGAATTCCTTAAAGGCCAAGTCATGATAAATTCATACCCTGTTAAGATTAAAAAATAATCGAAAGTCATCACAGGTTAAATCACGAAATCTTGAAATATCACAATCGATTTAAAGAATATGTAAGATGGTATCAAAGAAAATCGGAAGATATCAATATTTCGGTTTAGAAATATACAGTATTTTACTGTTTGATATAAATGTGTATCATTGAAGCAAAAACCCATTTTTAAAGTCTCACAATTAGGAAAAGACAAATTATATGACATAACAGACAGTTTGAGCCAGCCAGCGTCTTTATACTTACCTTAACTTTAATGGCGGGAAGGGAGGAGCCACGCACAGAACTACCCAATGAACTAACTGAACGTAATGGTTGCGCATGCGTGGTTCTTCCCTCCCCGCCATTAAAGTTAAGGTAAGTATAAACGCGTTGGCATGCTCAAACTGTCTATTGTTGTATAATAACGTTAAAAATATCGATATTTTGTCGTGTATTTTCAGTATGACTTCAGGTAAAACTACTTTCCCTTAAACATTTTGGTATTCTTAGAATTTCTATCATTCCATTATAATTAAAACTACATGTACAGTTTGGTAACCTTTTACATCTGTGTTTGGTTAAATTTTAAAATACCGATACACCCTAATTAACACCTTTTTATTTCATTTCAAAGCCTTAGTTTGAAATTGCCTACATTTTGTGATGATTTTTCAACCAAATTTACTTTGCACCCACCTGTCACGTAGTTTAATTGTGCGCCTGACGCCAGCAATTATATATCCTATACAATGTAATGCAATACGAAGTGTAGTAGCAACTACACATCCATTTATTGCAGCAATCATATTTAATTACTCGTCTAAAACGACTGTGGGGTACGACAAAGTATCACTTAGCAAAATTATATTTACAACCCTGAGTCTACAACCTCGTGGACATATTTAGATTCAAGATGGCCGCCAAGCACATACAGTAGCTATGCACCAATCTTGCATTTGAAAAACAGAAAATGAATTGGCTGGGTAAAAGGTTTAAGGGCCCAAAGGCATCTAAGGCTAAAAAGGGGCCCAACCAGTAGTGTGCTAATCCTGTAGATTGTCTGCAGAATTAACCGTTACACGCTTAATGCATAAATCCTAAATCCACGCCACAAAAAGGTCAATAGACACGACTACTGGGCCCCAGTTCTGAGGAACGTCTTAAGTTGGCCATTACAGGAGACCCAGTCAAATTATCACAGGACAGAAAATACAGAACAGTTAGTGAAAGGGGTTACAGGTAAGAGCTGGAGGATATATAGTTAAGGGGACAGGCTGGAGTCGGCTAAGGTAAAGGTGAGAACCCAAGAAAAGGGAATATACCTAATATCTCCTCAAATAGAACAGCACTAAACTGGCATAGCTGTGAAAAGCAGTACATAGGGAGCAATACTGCAAAACACCTGCAGTCGATTAACAGGTGTGCAACAGTTACAGTGCAAATAGCACAAACAGAATGGGCAGCTCCAGTTAGGAGGTGACTGTGGGTGAGACGAGTATGCCCCACACAGAGTCGAGTATATAACACATCCTTTGGAGAGATGGAATAAGGATGGTGGAATTGGTGTATTGTAGGGTTAAGTGGATAAATTTATTAATTAAGGGTGTCTGTCCCCAGTCTGGGTGTCCCACTGCCGTTGTCATATGGAGCGAACTGCGGACGAGATGGGAGCTAGCGCAGAGGACCATTTATGCTTTTTACTTTCAAAACTGTTAGAATGAAGTTGTAGAACAACTTAATTGGACATTATTTCACACCATTATTTCACAAGAAATCCTCCATTGTTACTAACTTACTATTCAACCATTCATGCTTTCACCAGTATTTTTGCACTTTGACATTTTTAATTGTATTTCCTTAAAAACGTGATTTTTTGTCATCTTAATTGGAGTTGTTTCGAGGCACTAATGACGGGTCCCAGTAATTTCACCGGCCACATGGCACACGTGAGAAACGTCCAGTTTCTTGACCCCTACTTCGCACACCAGAGGGCAGCAGTAGTAGCAAGAGGGCGCCACCAGTTTCGGTGTTTTCCCCTCTGTTAGCCAACAGGAACAAGTATTTTGGACGGAGGCATGAATCCTTTGAGGCCGCCTCAGGTGCATTTGTTCAAATTGTTTTAATGTAGACTTAAAGGCGTGTGCGTGCATTTTTATATCAACAACAATAACAAAAAATGGTCACGGTTCCATGAGGCGCGAACTCTAGTGCCTAAAAAATTGTCCAAAATGCGATGATGAAGTTACACGCGTAACCCTCATTAACAATTGATCCTCCATTTAGGCAGGGAAAAAACCCCTTAATAACAACGAAGACCCGTGTTCGTAAACAACAGTGAAAACCCCTCACACACTCACACACCGAATAATTATAATGGTTGGTCAAAATTATAATCTATAAATAAGAGCAGAGAACGTTTTAGTTCCGGTTCCCACCGTTAAGGGATCGCCCCTAGCCTTAATTTAAGGTGGACAACAGTTCTTTGGTTACGTTATTCAAATCTGTTTGATATTTCCTCATAACATCGCCAGCTTTAATTTTCTTTAAATTAAACTTTAAATTTCCCGCCTGATTTTGAATTTCATTAAAAAAATATTTAAAAAAAAAATACATGAAGAAATACTATACGTTATTTGAATATACAAATCTCAAAATCAGAAAGTGGACATATGGAAAGCTAAATTCATGACATTTATGTCCTTATATGCGAATGTATGACCAGGTGTCTAATCTCTGAAATTCAATAAACACTG